>JAVJIF010026117.1:0-56182 GCA_038442645.1 Agave tequilana | reverse complement strand
GAGAAAAGAAGAAGGAAGAAGAGGGAAATGCATTTTAGATTTTTCCACGAGAATAGTTGTGTCCAAAAAATAATAGCATTCTTGTAAATCTTTGATGGTTGGCTTAATCAATTTGGTGAGTGGCAATATTCATTCTCCCCCCAAAGAGCGAGAGGATTTCAATGTTATTACAACTTATTTACAAAAATACCATCAAGCATAAGATTCCTCTCTCACCTCTCATCAGACATCAAACGAATTTCCAAATTCACCAAAATTTTCAAAAAAAATAAAACTCCATCCTAAATCATGCAGCAGCTTCTCTAATAAAACTCTACAAAATCACCATGGCATCAAAACAAAACTCTGCAGATCATGATCACAACAGATTCAACTCAAATTCATTTTCTCTGAATTGGCCAAGCAGCACGAGCTCAATGCCTCGTTCAACGTCTCTGTAGCAAAGTTTGATAAGCTAGAGTACCACACGGGGTCGTATTCTCCCACCACGTGTCTAATTGTACATGTGAACGGGTTTTAGAGTTATAGAGATAATTTTAGTAAGATGGCGCAGAAAGAAAAATACTGAAAATTCTTAAAGAGAGAAAATATAGAGGGTATTATAAACTTTTCGTCTATGGACAAAATTATAATTCAAAAAATCATTTTAGAGACAGATGCAGATAATAAAGAAGGCGGATGTAGACAATAAAATTGAGAGTAGAATTTCTCTATGTAAAGTTCTATACAATTTTTATTTGTGGAAGGATGTATATTAAAAGATGCTGCCCATGTGTCAGGTGAGAACTTCTTTTCTCCAGCCAATTTCTCAACAAAAAAAAAAAAAAAAAAAAGAAAGAAAGAAAGAAAGAAGGAAAAGGAAAATCTCTTAACATATGAGACATATCTTCTCCTCTTTTTTATTTCTTTTTCCTTTTCTATTCAGATGCTTCCCCGTTTCTGTGTGATCTTTTTGCACGTCTTTCTCAAAGATAAACAAGTGAAAAATAAATAAAACAATAGCATGATCTAGTTAAGTTGCTCTTTGAATTTTCTTAATGAGCGTTTCTGTTGGCTCCCAGTACTTTGTGTTCATGCATAAAAAGCAAAATCTAGCATGGATTGTATTATAAATACTTTTGCAGATAGATAGGTAGTAATCCTGTTAGAAGAAATAAAAAAAAGAATTGGCACTCTCTTTTCTTTCATTCCATGACTAAAACAAGAAGGAGAAAGAAGAGAGATGCATTTGCTTGCAGAGTATCAAGGAGTTCGCTACTCCCCGTGGTGAAGAAAAAATCTACCATCCCACCCGGCCCCCAATTAACATACTACAACGATAACACAGTTCGCTTTAACGTAGGAGACTGTGGATTTTAACCTCTCTATTCGCAGTGGGTAAAAGAATTTTCAAATTAAATTTGTAGGATCGTATTAAAAAGGTATATTATGTAATGACTCGACTTCTTTGCGCACATGATCATTAACCCCTTTAAATGCAGGGTCGACTCTCAGCAGGAGCGTCTTTGAGCGGCCACTGCTGATAGGGTCCCATATGGTTCCACGTTTCATTTAATGACTTGAATCAACGTGGAAAGGACCTAGAAGTTTCCAACGACTATCTGTTGCGCGCGAGGCAACAACCAGCGAGGAACCCAATAGATGCAGCAGAGAAGTACCCTAAGAACAATAAGAACAAGAAATAAGAGAGAAAACAAACACAATTTTAACGAGGTTCGATAATTTGTTTACATCCTTGGGGCAAGGGGGAGAGAGTTTTTATTAATTCAACAATCAATACAATTTGTACCTTGCATACATTTAAGAGGGCTTTACCCTTTTATTTATAGCCAAAGAGACCCAAGAATTTAGGAAACCCAAGTGGATTTGTCTCCAATTCAGAAATAAATCCGAATCCTGAAAGGAGAGACAGATCCGTGCCTACATACGCCTGTCAGTCGACCGGGCGGTCCACCGACCCAAGCACCCAGTCGACCGTGTTCAACCAAGAGTTCTTCATGTAAGTCGGTCGACCGAGCAGTCGACCGTTACTTGCTACGGTCGACCGGGCGGTCGACCGAGCTACCTTGTGCACGTTTGTGCACACCGGTCGACCGAGCGGTCGACCGGCCCTGCTTTGCGCACACCGGTCGACCGGGCGGTCGACCGGCCCTGCTGCTGGCCTGATATAAGCTCTATTCTCGTGCCGTTCTTGCTCCTTTTAGCTTTCGATCTCTGCACTATGTTTCCTGATGAGTTTGAAAAAAAAAACTCTATCATACATTTTTATCTTCTCTCCCTACAATTCTCCACCTCGGTGAAGATTTCTCAAATCTGAGCCGAACTCATCTTAGTACCAGTCGACTCGAAAGTGGCTGCACTAGTGTGGCTACCTACGTACCTTATCAAAAGGATCAAGCCATCCGTAGTTCATCCAAACGAGCTCCAACAAGCTCAAGCAACTGAAAGGATATGGAGCAACTCTTTACAATGTGTAAACTTTACTCCTGACACCACCTTGGTAAGCATATCTGCGGGATTCTTCTTTGTGTGAATTTTTAGTAACTCAATATTACCTTCATCAAGAATCTTCTGAACAAAGTGGAACCTGACGTCTATGTGCTTCGTCCTTGCATGATACACCTGGTTCTTCGCCAAATAGATAGCACTCATGCTATCACAATTGATCTTCAACAGATCCTGTTCATTCTCAAGTCATCGAGCAACCCTTGAAGCCATATTGCCTCCTTTATAGCCTCCGTCATGACTATGTACTCAGCCTCTGTAGTAGACAATGCAACGGCAGACTGTAAAATAGAGTGTCAACTCACCGTGCTTGAGACAGATTAAACACATACCCCGTTGTAGAACGGCGTTTCTCAAGGTCTCCTGCATAATCAGAGTCAACATATCTGATACACTCCTGCTTACCTATGGAATCCTTTTCGAATACCAATCCAACATCTATGGTACCCTTAATGTACCGTAGAACCCACTTTACTGCCTCCCAATGATCCTTTTCAGGATCATGCATGTATCGGCTAATTATTGAGACAGCTTGTGACAAGTCAGGTCTTATACACCATTGCATACATCAAACTACCAACTATGCTGGCATACAGCACACGAGTTATGTACTCACGTTCTTCAACAGTAGTTAGAGACATATTGGCTTTTAACTTGAAATGAGGAGCCAATGGTATACTTATAGATTTCGTATCACCATCGATGTTGAACCTCTGAAGTACCTTTTGCAAATACCCCTTTTGTGTCAAGCTCACCTTTTCACTCCTTCGGTCTCGCTCAATCTCCATGCCTAGCATCTTCTTCGCTTCACCAAGATCCTTCATCTCGAACTCGGAAGACAAGTCTTTCTTTAGTTTATCAATTGCGGATCTATTTTTAGAAGCGATAAGCATATCATCTACATATAATAGTAGATAGATGTACTCTCCTTCAGGTAGCTTATTGTAATACACACATGGGTCATAATGGCTGCGTGTGTACCTTTTTCCTATGATGAAGCTGTCGAAGCGCTTGTACCACTGTCTAGGAGATTGTTTCAATCCATATAGTGATTTCTTCAGCTTGCATACCATATTCTCCTTACCTGCAGTTTTGAACTCCATCGGCTGAGTCATATAGATATTCTCATCAAGATCGTCATGAAGAAAGACGGTTTTCACATCGAGCTGGTCAAGGTCCAACTCATATTGTGCTACCAGCGCCAGCAAAATTCGAATTGATGAGTACTTTACAACACAGGGGAGAATACCTCATTGTAATCAATGCCTTCTCGTTGTGCGTAACCTTTTACTACCAACCTGGCTTTATAGCGTACAGTATCATCCTTGAGAGATCCATGTTTCTTTGCATATACCCACTTACAGCCAATTGCCTTCTTACTTTTGGGCAACTTTGTCAGTTCTCAAGTGTCGTTCTTATATAGAGAACTCATCTCTTCTTCCAAGGCATCCTTCCACATCTTCGACTCTGAACTAATTTCAGCTTCCCTATATGTAGACGGGATCACCTCTTCGATGATTGAGAGAGTATAGGCCACAATCATATCTGTAGTGAGCCAACTTGGTTTGCGTGAATTTCTTCTGGGTCTTCCAACTATAACTGATTTATGGACATCACCCATAACGTGTCCTTGATCCTCATTGTTATCAACATCCTGCTCAGCTACTTGATCACTAGCATGTGTCACCTTGGGTATAATCTCTAAAGATACTAGCCTTTTTAGAGATGGTGAAATAGCATCATCCTCCACCTGCTGTGATACCTCTTTGGTCCTTTCAATCTCTACCTGCTGAGAGATTGTGGACTTCAACATTGAAGCCTCATTGAATGTGACATCTCTGCCGAAAATAAATTTTCTGTCCATAGGATCCTAGATCTTGTAGCCTTTTGTTCCTATTTTGAATCCTACGAACACTCCTTTCTTCGCTCTTGGGTCTAACTTGTCTTCTTTAACATGGTAGTAGGCCGGACAATCAAATACCATTAGTGAATCATAGTCTTGAGCAGCTTTCCCAGACCAAACCTCTAGAGGAGTTTTACCTCCTATCGTAAACGAAGGCAACCTGTTAATGAGATAGCAAGCATATGCTAAAGCCTCAGCCCAAACGTTCTCTGGTAATCTGGTATTGGATAACATACAACGAACCTTCTCTAGCAAAGTCTTGTTCATCCTTTCTGCTACCCTGTTTTGTTGCGGTGGTTTCCTTACTATGAAGTGTCTGTTTATACCCTCATCACGACATAGTTTTAGGAAAGGATCAGACTTATGCTCACCTCCGTTATCTGACCGGAGGACCTTGATCTTCCTTCCCATATTTTTCTCCAAATTCTTCTTCACTCCACAAATAATTGTAGGACTTCCCTTTTGTACTTCATGGTATATACCCACATCGCCTAGAATAGTCATCAATGAAAGTCACAAAGTAGTGGTTACCTCCAATAGATGCAGTCTTGACAGGTCCCCAAACGTCAGTGCGAACTGAAAAATACACCTAGAGGGGGTGAATAGGTGTACTACCTAATCTAATGATGAATGACGCGGAATTAAAAACTATTTAAGCAAACTAAAGCTATTAAGCTAAAACACAAGGTATAACAGAAGAGCGTAGCTGAATTCCCGGTGAAAAACTCTGGACTATCTTCTCAGGATTCCTCTAGATTAAGAGTTGAGGTGCTAATATGGCTCTCTTAGTTGAATACAAGTGTTAGCAAACAATCCCAAACATATATCAATTAAGCACAAGATATATCAAGTATATAAAGATGTAAATAATATAAGCATACAAGATATATAACACAAGTGAGAGAGAGAGAGCAATTGTAAACACGGGAGAATTGTTTCGAGGTTCGAGCATCCTTGTTCTACTCCCCGCCTTCAACACTATGAAGGATTTCCACTAGAATCCCGAAAGATCACTCGATGCCGCAACACCTACAATGAGTTCACACTAGAACTCTTAGACTCACTAGTCCCTCTCTTGTTCCTGCAAGAACAACACACGCAAGCACACTAGCTTGCCAAGGTCGTACCTCTACACCGAGCTCCCACAAGAACTCATCACAACATGAACCCGCAAGTACGCCTCCCCAAATACAAGATGAACACTTGGTGATCTCTACACTTTGATCACCTAAAAACACTCTCACAACAAAGATCCTATAGGATAGATATGGCAATGAAAAACTCAAGTTTGTGTGAGAAAAACAAGATAGAGTAGTGGAGGAAAACTCAAGAAATCTCTTTTGAAAAACACTCTTGAAAACTCTCCTTTTGATATGAAAGTATTAGCCCAAAAACAAGTGGAGAAAAACCCTAAGAGAGGTAGGAAAACTGCCTTGAAAACTCTCTTCAGATCTTGTATAAAACAACCCAAAACAGTCCCCTTTTATAGGCTTCAAAAAACTAGTCATTGGGGTCAAACTGCAGGTCATAATGACCTACCGGCCAACGGTCATATTTTTTACCGTTGGGGCTTGTCGGTCGACCGCCTGGCCGACCGTACCCTTGGCATGACCTACCGGTCGACCGCGACTGAGGCCAGATCCAGAGAGCAAAGCTCTCTGGACGGTCGACCGCATGGTCGACCGGCCCTCAAGCCAAAAGGTCGTGCACGTATCTGTGCACATCGGTCGATCGCCTTCTTTCTCGGTCGACCGGCCGGTCGACTGGCAGAAGGCCAGGTGAGCAAATTTTGGAATAAAAACTTGGTTTTATGTACTCTCATAAAATCACTAAAAATCTACAAAAAAATAAGTTCATTGAAATACTTTGAAGTACAAATATGTGTGATCAAAAATCAACACATATTATAAACTATTTGAACCATTTTTGTGATATAGAAATTTAGCCTTAAACAAAATCCGTATTTTTTAAAATCAATCTTTAATTTGAAAAATGATTTTTTTCAAAATTTCTCCAAATACAAAAACAAGATATTTTGAACATTTTTGAAGCTTAGTGTGTATGGATATGATCCAATACACATATGAGATGAAATATCTATATTTTTGACAATAAGCTCTAAAATGAGTTTTGATAAATACAAAACTTAAACATATGATATATAAACATCAAATAAGTTTTTCTAAACATTTGAACCAACAATGTGCATGGATGAAATCCAAAACACATATAAACCATATAAACTTGTTTTGATGAAATCTAATCATGAAACATAAGGATGTATACTATGAAACTCAAAACTAAAACGGTATTTTCTAAAATTAAAACTATTTTATGAAAATACATATAAATTTTTTGTGTTTGTGTGTATGAGCTTGAGCAATCCACAACTAATCTATCCTTTATATTTTCTCTAAAAATAAAATCTAACACTTACAAATATGACACAAGTGTTCTCGAAAATCTTCTCTTGAAAATCTTCTTCTCCTTCTTGACTTAGTCCAAACCATGCTCCAATGAGCTAAACTCCTCTTCAGTACTTGATGCGATCTTGATGCATGAGTTCTTGAATTAACACATGCTAGCTTCAAAACTTGACGTTGAATCTTTTGTTGAAGCTAAACACCGACTAAAAACATGATCAAATATCTGAAACTAAATAAGTACAAGATCATTAGTACTATAACTACATGAGTTAATCATCATCAAAACTAGAGTGATGGGCCTTTGAGCGAACATGAACATAATCCAGAATCCCCTCGGTGCAGTGAGTCGTTGTGCTGAATTTTACATTGGTCTTCTTTCCGATGACACAATGTTCACAGAAATACAATTTGCAGGTTTTAGCACCTTTCAATAGTCCTTTCTTTGCATAAGCTTACAAAGATTTTTCACATGTGTGTCCGAGCCTCATATGTCATAGCCTGGTTGAGTCATCATCTGTATTAGTAGAAGTCACGACCTGCCCTGTAACAGTACTACCCTTCAAATAGTAGAGATTATTTCGGCGGACTCCCTTCAGAACCACCATTGAGCCTTTAGTCATCTTGAGAATTCCATCCTTTATTAATACCTCAAGACCAAATGTTTCCAAAGCACCAACAGAGATAAGATTTTTCTTAAGTTGAGGTACATACCTCACTTTCTTCAATTCTCGTATCATCCCATCGAACATCTTGATCTGGATTATTCCTATACCTTTCATGTTACATGGGCGATCATCACCCATGATAACTAAACACCGTCTAGCTTCTCGTAGCTAGAAAACCAATCCCTGTTCGGGCACACATGGTAGGTAGCTCCATTATCTAATATTCACTCAGCATCTTTTGAGTAACCAACTATAGGAGTAGTAACAGAGAAAGAGAATATCGATGAGTCTGAGTCTGATCCACCTGCCTGTGAAGTACTGGAGTGAGTACTGATCACCCGTGCGAGGTTTGCCTCAATATTTGACTCTTTCTTCTTACTGTTGGCCTTTGGATAATTAACTTTCTAGTGCCCTAATTCTTTGCAGAAGGTGCACTGATTTTTCTTCAGATCTCTGAAACCTGGCCTGGACTTCGATCTCCCATGATCACCTTTATGTTGGCCCAAAGGCCTTCCACCCTAGTTTTGATGATGATTAACTCATGTAGTTATGTTTACTAATTATCTTGTGATTTTAGTTTCAGATCATTGATCAAGTTATTAGTTAGTGATTGCTTCAAAAAGATGAGTTTGGAAGCCTTCATATGGTGATTCTGGTGCCAAAGCTTAAAGATCATACCTTTGCACTCGGTGGATCACGTTTGGGATCGAGTCGTCTTGAAGATAGAGATCGTCAAGAAGACTTAGGTATCCTAGTTTAGTTTGTGTGTTTAGATCCATTTGTAAAGCTTAGTATAGTTGATATGCTCAAGTGCACAACACACACAAGTTTTATGTTTGGATATTGGTTTTTTGGTTTTAGTTTAACCGATATGTGTGTTCATGAATAGATTGATCAAAACAAGTTTACATGGTTTATATGTATAGTAGATGTATTCTAGTTATACATACATGCTTACACTTCCTAAACAACTTATTTTGACTTTCCTATTCATGTATTGAAAAATCCAAGTTTGATAAAATACATGTTTTGGTTTTTGGTAAAATGTTAAGAAACAAAAATGGCTTTATATGCTTGATATTTGAGTAGAAATGTTTATCACATGTTTATATATCAATGCAATATGGTAAAAACATTTTTGAGATTTTTACAAGTTATTAAAAGATTTTTTTTAAAATATGTTTTAACCCAGATTCTGACCCAGGTTTGTGCTGACAGGCCAGGTCGGTCGACCCTGACGGTCGACCGCACCATGGGCCGGTCGACCGACGTGCACAGACTTGTGCACGTCTGGCAGACACAAGCTCGGTCGACTGTCCGGGTCGACCGGGTCTGAGAGCTCTGCTCTCTGTATATTTGGGTCGACCGGGCGGTCGACTGGGTTTTCCCAACGGTCACATTTTTGACCGTTGACGGTCGACCGGCGGCCGACCGCCAAGCCTGTCAGGCTGCCACATCAGCCTAACGGCTAGTTTTGTTTTGGGGCTATAAATACCCCAACTCTTGGGCTGTTTTGATAAGGTTTTTACAAGAGAAAAATTCCCAGTTTTTCAGAGTTTAAAACAAGTTTTCAAAAGTGTTTTTGAGCTTTAATCTTCCAATCTTAATTGTTTTAGGTTTTTTGAAAAAATCGAAGAAAATAGGAATTTGGGATAATTGTATTGGTTTTCATTCTCTATCTTTTATAAAAGTTTTTCCAAGTATTTTCTTTGAGTTCTTGTTTTTCAAACACCTAGTTTTCCACACTTGAGCTTATCATCTATCCTATTCTATTAGGATCTTGTTTTTGTGGAAAAGAGAGATTGTGTTTGTGGTCTTTTGTGATCACTAGTTATAAACCCTTGATTTGTTGGGTTGCTCCCTCTTTGGTAGAGGTTGAGGTTTGGTTTGCTCCCTCAAGTGTGAGGTGGAGATTGTTTGTTGGCTACGGTCCTTATCCCTCTTCGGTAGAGGTGGATTGTGGTTGTATTGTCTCGGTGGCATTGATAGAGAAGTTCGGTACTCCTATAGTGGATTGGAAATCCTACACGGTGGTGTAGGCGGAGATGTAGAGCTGGGTGCTCGAACCTCGAAACATATCTTTGCCTTTGCGTTTGATCCATTGTCTCTCAACTCTCTCTCTCATTTATTTGTGCAAAGCATCATACTTCATTCACATCATATATTGCTTGTGTTGCCTTGCATCTTTTATATTGTTCATCCTTATATGCTTGGCTTGCTTGTGTGTGTGCCTCACTTATACTTAACCACAAGAGCTTCACATAGCACCTCAACCCATTCAAGGGGAATCAAGAGGAGTTAGTCCAGAGCCCTTCACGGGGAATTCGGCTACACTTGTGTGTTGTATTAAGTGTGTTGCAATAATTTGCATTAGCTTCCGCATTTAGCGCATTTAGTTTCTAGATTAGCAAGTACACCTATTCACCCCCCCTCTAGGTGTGCTTTTCAATTGGTATCAGAGCCAAGTGCTCTGATTTTGGGTCTAACAACCTAGAGTTAAAGATCCTCATTTTAGGCTAATCTTGTTTGCATTTGTTTGTTTGCACACATTTAGTTTGCCCTCATGGATAGCCCTCCTATGTTTGACATTTCTAGACTTGAGATTTGGAAGGTTATGATGAGTAGCTATTTGAAGACCCTAGGTTACAAGGTTCACCTTGCCATTACCAAGGAATCCTTCCTTAGTGATAGCAATCATATTGGGGCCAATGCACAAGCCCTTGAGGCCATTAGAAGCACATTACCTAAAGAATATCTTATGAGTGTTTCTAACCTTGATTCCGCTTTTGTAGTGTGGAACAAGTTGACAACAACCACCACCTCCAAACTTCAAACGCCTATCCAACAAGAAGAGGAATCTAGTGGAGATGAATCCGAGCCACAATAATGCTATACGGTCCAAGGGAATGACTCCCTTGAGGTACACTCGGAAACCCACTTAGATGATGATGATGATGATGATGCTAGTTCTTCTAATGATTTTGTTGATCTCCATGCTTTAAATGAAGAACTATCTATAGTTTGTGAAAAATTAATTGAAAAATATAATTTATTGAAAAAGAAGACTTTTGCTTTAACTAAAAAAATGAAAAATTGTCTTCTAAACTTGATTGTGTTTTTCAAGAGAAGGTTGAGGTCTATAATGAAAGGGATTCATTGAGATCTCAACTAGACCTTGCACTAAAAGAAAATGATTTGTTGAAAAATAAAATGATTGTGAAAATGTTTTGAAGAAAAATAAAGTTTTGTCTTCAAAAATTGAATTTGTTGTAAAAGAAAATAATTCTTTGAAAATAAAATTTGATTCTATTTCAAAGGATTTAGAAGCTTGTTTAAAGAAAAATATTGTTTTACAAAATAAGATTGATGCTCATGTTTGCCATGCTAGGGTAGTATCACACACTTCACCCATTGCATGCTCCACTTCTTCTTTGATTGAAAATGATATAAATTTAATTAAGAAGAAAATGGATTGTTTGGGCTCTACTATGAGCCAATGTGCCATGAACCACTCACGTTTGGAAACCTTGGTTCGAAAGAAACAAGTTCCATCCTTTATGCATGCACACCCTTCACGGCATACACATGCTCCTCACGGACACCATCACACCATGTATGCTCATGTGTACACCTGTACACATTGTGGACGTAAGGGCCACCTTGCTAAATTTTGTTATGATAGATTACATGTTTCAAATTTAGCAAAGAAGTTTGTTTGGGTTAGAGACGGTACTAACCCCCATGGACCCAATAAGATATGGGTACCAAAGACCACCCCTCCTTTATTTGATGTAGGTGTGGGCTCTCACATGACGTGAGAGTTGCCGTACCTTAGAGTGGATGCGTTCCGAGCTTCATGGAATCTATTGGATGCATCACTTTCAAGGGATGTTTGGTGGAGATGACCACCATGTTTTGGAGACAAGGAAAGTTGCCTTCTAGGTTTTGGTAACGATTCCTAACTCCTTATTTATATTTACATGCTTTTCATATTCATTGTTTATAGCATGTTTCATTGTTTAGTGATTAGTATGAAAATGCCATGTTAATTAGATTCTTGACATACATGTATAGTATTTGAGACACCCATGTTTTATATGGATAAATTAGTTTGTGTTCTCCCTATAATTTAGCTATCATGTACATCATGAATCTAATAACATGTAAATTTACATAGTAATCATGTTTTATCATGATGATTTTTATCTTATTTTTTGATGCTTCATGTTTTGAATATATGTTTAAATATTAGTTTTTATTAAGACTAGATATATATTTGTGCATATAGTGGGCCACAAATAAATCTATATATGTTTGAGCTTGATTGCTTATTTGAACCCATTAGATGTGCTAGTATAGTCTAGTTTTGATGATTCATACATTTTAAACTTGTATTCCTATTTTTGGTTTTGCTTTATGATCATGTGTTTCCATTTCATGTATATGTCTATTTTGCCAAACTTTAAGATATACATGTATACCCCTTTGAGTCATTTGCCTTTCATGCAAATATATATATATGGACTCAATTGTGTTTAGGGATATGTATGTATACTTATTGTGTTGACAATTCATACATATACCTTGAAATGAAATTTGTTTTGGTGAAAATTTAGTTTTTCTTGATTTCGTGTTTATTTGTTTAACTTCATATATATGTCTATTCTATCCAAATTATTATTATACATATACATCCTTTTGAGCCACGTGCCTTAATGCATATATTTGGTGGACTCGTTGTGTTTGGATATGTATGTACACTTTTATTTGTATAGGACATACATATACCTTGAAGATTAAATAAGTTTTAATGATTTTCGTGTTTTCTTGTTTAAAGGAATTTTGAGCTTAATTGGATATTTCATAATGCCATGTTACACATTACTTGTACACTCACCATTTTTAAAATATTTCTCATGAGTATGTTTTCATGAGCATGTATGAACTTTATTGAATATTGAGTGTTTTTAAGTGCTATGTGATTTACATGTGTTTTATGAAAAATAATTTTATTTTATTCCTTACTTGAAGGATTTCGTACTAGTTTACAATTTTTTTCTTATAACTAGCTACGGTATTCTTCATGTTGGTAGAGTTTTTCAAACAAAGCTTATTTTCATATCTATTTATGGGAGGATGGATGGGAGATCATGTTCATGTATGCTTTAAAATGAAATCATTTAAAACTTGAACCATGATTGGGAGGTATAGTTATATGAGATATACATTTGATATTATTGTTATTTCAATTGGTATCATTGAATTCTTTCAATTGGTATCAATTTGACCTTCTTTATACTCATATATGTTTGTATGTATGTATGCTTCATTTCAAGAATATCAATTTCAATTGGTATCTATCTTCCATACATATATATGTTTGTTTCAATTTTTTTTAACAATGCTTAGGCTTGTTAAAACAAAAGTGAGCATTGTTTTAGTTTGTATTTCATAAAGGGGGAGAAAATGTGATTTTGTCTTTATATTGATATTTGTACTCCCATACTTTATGATTGAAAATTTCAATTTGGTATCATATGTTCAAAATGAAAGAAATTTACAATTGGTATCAAAATTTTTGTTTAGACATTCAAAATTTATTATGTTTAATTTCAATTGGTATCAAGATTTTCATGTGTTTTGCTTAAAATTGGTATCAATATTTTGTTTGTTTCCTTTCAATTGGTATCAAGATGCTATTCTATGACATATTTTCAATTGGTACCTTAATTGATTGTCACCCCTAATTGGTTTTGTTTTTGTTTTAGACAAAAAGGGGGAAAATATTATTTTTATTGATTCGTTGTTTCGAACAAAAAGGGGGAGAAAAATTTATTGATTTGGTTTTGCTTTTACCCTTTATTGAAGATTGATTCTTTGTATTAAAAGAGAGAAGATTTTGTTTTGTTTTGGTTTTTACCCCTTTGTTGATGATTGACAAAAAGGGGGAGAATTATTTGAGAAAGATTATAGTTTATATATGCATGTTTATGTTTTGCATATATTAAGTTTAATTTAGTTTAATTTTAATTGGTATCTAGAGTATCTAGAGCATGTTTTGTAATTGGTTTCTAGAGCATGTTTTGTTTTGAACATTTCATTGGTATCTAGAACCATTTATTGTTTATGCATATCTATGTATGCATTCATGTTTAAAGAGCTTTCACTGCATATCTATTGTTTATGTGTTTATGCATGAGTTAAGGGAGAGCTTCTTTGAAGCTTAACTTTAATCCATGCATATATAACTCCATGAGTTTTGTCATCATCAAAAAGGGGGAGATTGTTGGCCCAAAGGCCTTCCACCCTATTTTTGATGATGATTAACTCATGTAGTTATGTTTACTAATTATCTTGTGATTTTAGTTTCAGATCATTGATCAAGATATTAGTTGGTGATTGCTTCAAAAAGATGAGTTTGGAAGCCTTCACATGGTGATTCCGGAGCCAAAGCTTAAAGATCATACCTTTGCACTCGGTGGATCACGTTTGGGATCGAGTCGTCTTGAAGATGGACATTGTCAAGAAGACTTAGGTATCCTAGTTTAGTTTGTGTGTTTAGATCCATTTGTAAAGCTTAGTATAGTTGATATGCTCAAGTGCACAACACACACAAGTTTTATGTTTGGATATTGGTTTTTTCGGTTTTAGTTTAACCGATATGTGTTTTCATGAATAGATTGATCAAAACAAGTTTACATGGTTTATATGTATAGTAGATGTATTCTAGTTATACATACATGCTTACACTTCCTAAACAAACTTATTTTGACTTTCTTATTCATGTATTGAAAAATTCAAGTTTGATAAAAATACATGTTTTGATTTTTGGTAAAAATGTTAAGAAACAAAATGGTTTCATTTGCTTGATATTTGAGTAGAAATGTTTATCACATGTTTATATATCAATGCAATATGGTAAAAACATTTTTGGGATTTTTACAAGTTATTAAAAGATTTTTCAAAATATGTTTTAACCCAGATTCTGACCCAGGTTTGTGCTGACAGGCCAGGTCGGTCGACCCTGATGGTCGACCGCACCATGGGCCGGTCGACCCATGCGGTCGACCGACGTGCACAGACTTGTGCACGTCTGGCAGACACAAGCTCGGTCGACTGTCCGGGTCGACCGGGTCTGAGAGCTCTGCTCTCTGTATATTTGGGTCGACCGGGCGGTCGACCGGGTTTGCCCAACGGTCACATTTTTGACCGTTGACGGTCGATCGGGCGGCCGACCGCCAAGCCTGTCAGGCTGCCACATCAGCCTAACGGCTAGTTTTATTTTGGGGCTATAAATACCTCAACTCTTGGGCTGTTTTGATAAGGTTTTTACAAGAGAAAAATTCCCAGTTTTCCAGAGTTTAAAACAAGTTTTCAAAAGTGTTTTTTAGCTTTAATCTTCCAATCTTAATTGTTTTAGGTTTTTTGGAAAAATCAAAGAAAATAGGAATTTGGGATAATTGTATTGGTTTTCATTCTCTATCTTTTACAAAAGTTTTCCCAAGTATTTTCTTTGAGTTCTTATTTTCCAAACACCTAGTTTTCCACACTTGAGCTTATCATCTATCATATTCTATTAGGATCTTGTTTTTGTGGAAAAAGAGAGATTGTGTTTGTGGTCTTTTGTGATCACTAGTTGTAAACCCTTGATTTGTTGGGTTGCTCCCTCTTTGGTAGAGGTTGAGGTTTGGTTTGCTCCCTCAAGTGTGAGGTGGAGATTGTTTGTTGGCTACGGGCCTTATCCCTCTTCGGTAGAGGTGGATTGTGGTTGTATTACCTCGGTGGCATTGAGAGAGGAGTTCGGTACTCCTATAGTGGATTGGAAATCCTACACGGTGGTGTAGGCGGGGATGTAGAGCTGGGTGCTCGAACCTCGAAACATATCTTTGCCTTTGCGTTTGATCCATTGTCTCTCAACTCTCTCTCTCATTTATTTGTGCAAAGCATCATACTTCATTCATATCATATATTGCTTGTGTTGCCTTGCATCTTTTATGTTGTTCATCCTTATATGCTTGGCTTGCTTGTGTGTGTGCCTCACTTATACTTAACCACAAGAGCTTCACATAGCACCTAAACCCATTCAAGGGGAATCAAGAGGAGTTAGTCCAGAGCCCTTCACGGGGAATTCGGCTACACTTGTGTGTTGTATTAAGTGTGTTGCAATAATTTGCATTAGCTTCCGCATTTAGCGCATTTAGTTTCTAGATTAGCAAGTACACCTATTCACCCCTCCCTCTAGGTGTGCTTTTCACTTTACCCTTCCTATATGAACCTCTGCCTCTTACCGCCAATGCCTCAGTTGATGTACTCCCATGAGAAGATAATTTATCTTGCCTCCTTACTTCACAGCTTATAAGAGCAGCCGACACTTCATTATAGTTAAATGTTTGTCAACCATTGATCAAGGTAAGAGTAAATATCTCATACTCTTCGTCCGGAGGAGAATTCAAAAGAATCATTGCCTTATTCTCTTCATCAATCTTGACATCCACATTAACTAGATCTGTAATAAACTTGGTGTAGTTGTTCATGTGTTCATCAATGGAGAGTCCTCTCTTCATCTGGAAGCGATAAAGCCTCCTCTTCAATTGCAGCTGCGACTCGATGCTCTTCGTCAGATAATTTTTCTCCAGAATCTCCCACAACTGCCTAGCAGATGTTTCATGTAACACATGGTACTTGATGTCTTCTGTCAAACAAGTCCTGATCAAATCTCATGTTATTCAGTTCATCTTGTCCCAATCTTTTTCAGAAGTTGAATCAGGCTTTTTCTCCAATCGTAGAGTGTCCTCGAGGTTTGATGTCGTCAGTGCATCCATCACCTCACACCTCCACATGCCGAAGTTGTTCTTTCTATCGAACTTCACCACATCAATTTTCAAAGGATGTGGGTTCATGGATTTCACCATAGATATACTATCTCTGGCCATCTTCTCAATGGTTACCTCAAAGCAATCCGAAAGCAAACGGGGTTAGATTAAACAAACTAGATAAAGATAGGATCTTTACCTTAAGGTGAAACCCTAGAAGAGTTTCCGAAATGATATACTCCACCAAATCTGATTCTTTGAGCAATGCAAATGCTATTTTGAGATCGACATACGATCCCACAAACAGTCTCAACGCTGCTCCGAGATCGGCATACGATCTTTGCCAAACAGCAACCAATGCTCTTGGAATCAACACACGATCCCATGACGAACCTGGGATGTTCTGATACTACTTGTCGCGCACGAGGGAACAACCAGCGAGGAACCTAATAGATGCAGTAGAGAAGTACCCCAAGAACAACAAGAACTAGAAACAAGAGAGAAAGCAAACACAATATTTAACGAGGTTCGGCAATTTTCTTACGTCCTTGGGGCAAGGGAAAGAGAGTTTTTATTAATTCAACAATCAATACAATTTGTACTTTGCATACAATTCAAGAGGGCAGAGTCCTTTATTTATAGCCAAAGAGACCCCGGAATTTAGGAAACCCCAATTGGATTCATCTCCAATTCAGAAACAAAGTCTGAATCATGAAAGAAGAGACAGATCCGCGCCCAAATACACCTGTCGGTCGACCGGGCGGTCGATAGACCCAAGCACCCGGTCGACTGGTCGGTTGACCGCGTTGAACCGAGAGTTCTTCATTTTAGTCGGTCAACTGAGCGGTCGACCATTACATGCTACGGTCGACCGGGCAGTTGATCGAGCTACCTTGTGCACATTTGTACACACTGGTCGACCGAGCAGTCGATAGGCCCTGCTTTGTGCACACCGGTCGACCTGGCGATCGACTGGCCCTACTGCTGGCCTAATATAAGCTCTGTTCTCACGTCGTTCTCGCTCCTTTTCGCTTCCGATCTCTGCACTATATTTCCTAATAAGTTTGAAAAAAACTCCATCATACATTTTTATCTTCTCTCTCCCTACAATTTTTGTTGGGATTTGGGTCGAACAAATAGTCCCACATTAGCTAGAGTGGGGATGATCTTGGGTATATGAGAATTTGGCTAACGCCACCTAAAAGGTTAGTCTTTTTGGATGATGCCCCAAGTCTTTCAATTGGTATCAGAGCCATGCCCCGAACTTAGTCGTGTGTGTGGGTGATGTTCGACGATGTAAGATCCCCAATGGCGCAAAGGCGCAATAGGCCTGATAACTCCAATGGTGTAAAAAAGCGCAGTGGGCCCCTGTAAAGCTAGTTGGGCTCTTAAAATTTTAACAGTGGTATGCATGACACTGCTGGGAAGCTCTGATACCACGCAGAAAAATAATTATATCTCGATAGAGCATTTGATCTTCCAGTGTGAAGATAGTTGAGCTTGCAGGGAGACTTTTTGTTCGAGGCGGGATTGTTGGGATTTAGGTCGAACAAATAGCCCCACATCGGCTAGACGTGGGGATGGTCGTAAGTATATAAGGATTTGGGCAACTCCATCTAAAAGGCTAGTCTTTTGGGATGGTGCCCCAAGTCCTTCACTATCTACCCGTGGGTCCCACTAAGGAGATTATCTCGTCCCCGAACACAACATTATCGGCCCTCCATGGGCTCCACCAGGCTAGTTAATCTCGTATCCCCACTTCACATGCGAAAACAGCCTCGAGAAATGCGTCCAACTTTGGGCTTCTCGGTGACATTCCATGTTGTGATAACGATGCCGTGTTCCATGAGTCGTTACCGGTCAAGCATCACGTGACACGCACTGCATCATCATCGGGGACCATCTCGTGCCCCACATGGTGCAAAATTATGTAAAAAAAACTAATTTTTAAGTTTCGCATTGAGACGACCCTATATTAGTTCATTTGGTGAGTTAAGTTACTGAAATATTTTTTTTCCTGTGCATCATTCAAAGATTGAGAAAACTTATACTTTTACAGAGAGATTCATTTTTTTTTGGATTTATAAAAATCAATTATGTTGTGAGGCCTGATTGAGACTTTACCTGCACAGAAAAATACAGAATTTTAGAACTTAAGAATAGAATGTGCAAGTTCTCAATATTATCGCGATAACAAGTGGTTATGCAGGTCGTGATTCATAAGGAGAGACTAGCGATGGAAGCTTTTAGTAAATTCTCTTTCAGTTCACTAAAGATTGTTGGAACTTGATTCTGATGATACATTTGTGAAGTCATTTCATTGGAGCTCTATCTCACAAGCTTATACAGCGTTCTACATGCTCAAGACTTCTCAAGGATAATGGTTATGGATATGTATTATATTGTTTATTAGAATGTTAAAAGGCTTGAACACACACACATCATAAGCCTATTAGTCGACTTATACTCTTGATTAGTCGACTTATACATTCTATAGTCGACTTGACATTTTATGTAGTCGACTAACCTCTGTCCTGAAAAGTTATCAACTCTCTGTTTCTTGACAGTTAACATTGTTAGTCAACTTATCAACTTTATTAGTCGACTAATACCTGTTGTAGTCGACTAATATATTCTGCTGGTCGACTAATTTTAGTTTCCAGAAACATGTCTCTTGTATCAGCCATACCCTAGTCGACTTACCCTCTTTATAAGTCAACTACTATAGGCAAAAATCAATACCCTAGTCGACTAACCCCTAACCTCATGTCGACTAATGACAGTTTCTGACTGTTGGACAGTTTCTGATTTCTGGCGTTTTATCCAACGTTTTAAAATTCAAATTCAAGTTAATAACTTCCCTAACTGGCTATAGATTTCACCTATAAATAGGGATGTTGTGTAACACCCGACTTAAATAAATCTGGATTATAGCCTAAATGATTTTCATTTTACCGGTGTAACAATCATGTTCAAGCTTAATCCAAAAATTTGTAGAAAATACTAGAAATAGATGTATATATATATATATATGCATTAGTATCCTCTTTGGTACATTTTAATACTATGTATTTGGTACATATTTAATAAAGGTATAATACTTGAGAGTACAAATACCTAATCATAAATCAATACCTAAATACATTATTTTCAAAAATTTTTAAATTCTAGTGGTGTGTTGGCAAATTGTGAGCAAAAGAGGAATGAGGTGGGCTTTAGTTATGATGCCTTGGAAGTTGTGGGATGAGGTGTCACATTCTTAGCAAAATAGGAGAGTTATTAAATCACTAAATTGGAAAATAAATCCTTCCCAAAATATAACCTAACTCTTTCCCAAAATTCAACTCCTTCTTCTTCCTGGGCTGAGAACGAGAAAACCCTTAAAATCCCTCTCTCCTCTCTTGATCCAATATCTCTCTCTCTCTCTCTCTTTCTCCCTCTCACTCCCTTCGACTCCACCCTAGCCACCGCAGGAGGCGGCGGCCAGGGCGGCCACGCAGCAGCGGCGCGCGGCAGGCGCCGCGCGAGCAGGCGGCGGCTGAGGAGGCCGCGAGCGCGCGGCCCAGGCGGCGGCAGAGGAGGCCGCGAGCGCGCGGCCCAGGCGGCGTTGGGGGTGCGGCAGCGACGCGCGAAGGAGGAGAAGGGGGGCTTTTCGGGGTGAGTTTCGGGAAGTCCGCGGTTGGATTCGGGTCTTTTCGAATTAGAATTGGGAAAAATAGTATATTATTGGAGGTAAAACCCTAGAAATCTTCTTAAATTAAGTTATATTTTGTATCATTGTTTAATTTAGGATTTTATTAATTTTAGGGCTTGGTTCGGCGGGCAAAATAGGTGGAGTTCTTCACATAGGCGTTCGTCAAGCAAGTGAGTAAACCCAATTTTAACTAGATTAAACTTTTGAAGTTGCTAATCTTGAATAAAGAAATGTTTGGGTAAATTACAATTCGAAATACTTGTATGTATGTTGATATGTATATAATGAAAAAGAGAAAAAGACTTTATGTTGTGAAATTATAGGAAAAAGAGAGGGAAATCGCATATTGTATAATTTAGGAATTTTTCTTTCATAATATATGCATTATCTAGATTGATGTTCTATTGGCATATTGAAGAATTTGGGTAACTTTCATATTGATTATGTAAGTTAACGTAACACGGAGAAATAATTTAGATTGCATATGATGGGAACGGCACGAAGTCTTATGTGATATGTGTATGTTTATATCGTTAGTTTAGCTAGATACTATATGTGTGCAATATCGGACTAAGTATTAAAGTGTGAAATAATAAAGGGGAAATATTTCATTTCTATGTATGTACACGACATATAAATCTTTGGCGTAATGTAACACTTTTACTATAAAAGAATAAAATGGGTACATTAGGAGGTTTATATATCTATATAAATGTTAACTCCTACAAGCGTATGGCTTGCCTACTTTTCGTAGTATATGCAACGTTTATGTGAAATTGTATGTTAAATGGAATGAGTTATATATTGTTTTTATTATTTGGAGGAAGGGGCCGAGTAAGAACCGGCAGGAGGGGGAAGACGGTGAAATTTGCATTTTGTATATATATATATTATTGGAGGAAGGGGCCGAGCGAGAACCGGTAGAAGGGGGAAGACGGTGATAACCCTATTCTTGGTACTTATGTATGTTTATATGTTACTTGGAGGAAGGGGCCGAGCGAGAACCGGTAGGAGGGGGAAGACGGTGAAAATCATATTATGTATATGCATATAATATATATATTACTTGGAGGAAGGGGGCCGAGCGGGAGCCGGCAGAAGGGGGAAGACGGTGGCAACTATATTTATTTCTATTATATGCAAAAATATGATAGTGATAAACTTTATTAAATTTTTCATGGTAGTTGAGACATCTATCTTATAAATTAGAGTATGTAAGAGTACGGTGAGAATCAATTAATAAACTTCTGGACCAACTTAAAATCACTTGACATATGGAATTAGATTAGTAAATTTTAGATGGTTTACTCACTGAGCTTTCAAGCTCATGCCTTTATTCCTTTTGTAAATTTCAGGTTTGGACAAAGGTAAGAAGCCAATGTAGGTTCTAAAATCTTATGGATATGGATTGATCGACCTCTCTCATGTCTTACTTGTGATCAATATCTACTTCATATTTTGTCTACTTTTGAAACTGCTTATTGTACTTATATGTGAGAACTTGATGTATGAAAGGGGATTTTGGGTGTTGTGAATGTAAGTATAAAATCTAGGTGTGGCCATTTGTGTATAAACTTGACAAGTAACCTTAATGGCATGTATGGAAGGACTTGGACATTGTTATGGTAAGTATGATGTTTTGTGGGAATGAACGTTGTAACTCTTTTGGTATTTGATGGATGAATGCAAGATTATGTAAGGAGATTTTCTTTTATTCATGTTGGTAAGTAGGCAATTTGTGCCGAAATGTACTATTGGTTGTGTTGAGTCCATGGTGGACTATTATTGTTGTGGTGTAGTATGGCATAGTCTATATTTTAGGGGAGGTGCTGCCAAAATTTTGAAGAAATATTATTTTATTAGTCAGATATTATAAGAAGTTACTGGGACCGTTACAATTGGTATCAGAGCAAAGGTTTTAGTCTAGAGATGGACTAATTTTAGGGTTGTATGCACACTACATGATTGTTAGTGGGAGCACTAGATAGGTTACTATTAGACCATGAGATTTTAAGTGTATGGGTTCCCTGAAATGTATGATATTTGCCTGTTCTCCGACGTTCTAATTCGGGTACCCGCATACTCTAATTTGAACAGATCCTACGAGAGGTGCGGGCCTATCGTGTGGATCTCCAGTGGTATGGGACACTGAGACTGGAGAGTAAGTAAAATATCAGATAAATCAGGGGTAACTCAACTAGAAGGTACTTGAATTTGGTAAAATAATTGCAAGCTTTTCAATTGATATATGTGTATAGATATGTGTGATTAATCTATCATGTTTTGAGGATTGGGAAGGAAAACAAGCTAACATTAAACCTTATCCTTTCAGATGGGAGATTCTGAGACGCCCGAGTTGTCTTCAGAGGGCTCAGAGATGGAAAGTCAGAGTTGGATTGCAAATAATATGGACTGGGACTATGAATCCGATGAAACGGATCCAAAGACTATCTTTAGTGGATCCAAAGGTAGTACCAATGTGATGAGAGTAGCAGAACGCAACAAGGAGAATACCATCAAGGATACCGAGAGTGTTATAAGGAGTATGCCAAGGATCGAGGACCAGGATGACGCACCTGATGCTGAGGTGGAGTCCCCTGGGAAGATGTTTTATGGGGGTATTTGGTGGAATTCAAGTTGAATTGAAGATATGGATCTATATGACGATCATGAAAACTGGAGATGCGGGGATGACAGTGTAATAGAAGAGAATCAAGAAGAGGAACCCGTAGAAGAAGAAGATCCCGAGGAAGAAGACCCCGAAGAAGACCCTGAGGAAGAGGATCCAGAAGAAGATTCAGAAGAAGGAGTCCATAAGGGGGAAGCCTCAGCCAGTGATAGTATGGACAAAAGCTTTGCTGACTCAAACACCACTCCATGAGGACGGGGGGCTAGGACATAGCATTTTAGGAGGATAAATATTTTGGACTTTCATGTTTAGGACCTTTTGGGAAGGGTCTTGTATGTTGTAATCTAATGTGCAGAAAGGATATATCCTAGTTGTGCGCTTGTACCTTTTGTATGAAAATAAGCATTTCATGTAAAATCTTGTAAGCATAATATTTTGAAGTTATAATAATAGCGGCATTTTGTATATGAAGCTTTCGTATTTTTTTAAAAAGAATTTTGTTGATAATCAGAATTGTTAAATTTTCTAGGTAGTAATGGATCTAAACTTTCCTCCGCCGGATGCAAATTCTGATGAGAACGCCCCACCGCACAATACGGTTGGGAGTGTCCATCCTCCGACCCATCAGGAGATTTCGATGGATCGATCTAATACTGATCGGAGAGCCCCAGACCGGATGCCGGATTGGTTGATGCAGTTAACCACTGTAAACAATCCACGCAGGGCTCTAGAGCAATTTCAAAAATTGAACCCTCCGCCATACAAAGGAGGAGCAGACCCAATTCAAGCAGAGGAGTGGCTTCGTCAAATTTGTAAAATACTAGATGTGATGGAATGCACCGAGGATCAAAGGGTATCATTCACTTCTTTTATGTTCCAAGGCGAGGCGGAACATTGGTGGGAAGTGGTTAAAACGGGAGCCAAATCCCTAGGAGAAGAAATTTCTTGGAAATTCTTGGTCAAAAAGTTCAATGAGAAGTATATACCTGGAGTAGTGAGGGACAAGCTTGCAATGGAATTCCAAGAATTAAAGCAAAATCTATTGACGGTGAATCAATATGAAATCAAATTCACCCAACTATCAAGGTATGCTGGTAAGTTGGTGTCTGAAGAAGAAGACAGGACAAAAAGGTTTGTACGGGGATTGAGGCCAGAAATCAGGAGCCAATTAATTCCATTTCAACTTCAAATTTACAGTCAGGCAGTGGAGAAGGCTCTAGAAGTTGAAAGGGACCTGGAAGAAAATCAGGATGTAAGAACTAGAGAGTTGCCATCTGCCAAACGCTTCCGATATCTCAGCACACCAAGAAGTGGATCCACCAACTTCAGGTTCGGAGGAGGAACTGGACCTTCGTCAGCATCAACTCCAAGAATGATGGCAGACTCGTGGCCCAGGAATGCAGGATCTTTTCAAAACTCGTCACCTGCATCCTATCCGCGTCAAAATTTCGCGGGTGGAACGTGGTATCCGAGATGCAACCGTAATCACACAGGAAGCTGCCTGGTAAACAAACAGTGTTTTGCCTGCGGTCAAATGGGCCACATGAGGAGGGATTGTCCGACACTTCGAGGACCTACTGGTGCTGTTAGGGGAACGGGCAGGCGGACCGCAGGTATCGCCCCGACAACTGGATCATCGGGAGCTTTTCGACGATCTGTCAACACATTTCGACCAACCATGACACAGGCATCAGTGCAACAACCCAGGAAGGATGAATGCTTTAACTCAACAGGACGTCCGGGCATCTAACACCGTGGTTGAAGGTACTATTTGCCTATCTGGAGCAATTGCTCGAGCATTATTTGATTCCGGTGCCACACATTCGTTTATTTCTTCATCTTTTGCCTCAAAAATTAATAAGATACCCGAACCCTTGAGTTTTCAACTGGCAGTGTCCACCCCGGTAGGCACAACTTTGACTACTAATATATATTATAAGGGGTGTGAAATTATCATAGGGGAAATGAACACACATGCAGACTTGATCAAACTAGGAGAGATGGAATACGATATCATCCTAGGAATGGATTGGTTATCAACACACCATGCACATGTAGACTGCCATCAAAAGAAAATAATCTTCAAAATACCAGGGACCCCAGGATATGTGTTCGAAGGGACAAAGAATAAAGTCAGCATTCCTGTGATCTCAGCCTTAAAGGCCACTAAATTATTACGACATGGATGTAAAGGATTTTTGGCAACATTGTTAACCAAGGAGAAAGAGGAAATGAGAATTGAAGACATAACAGTTGTAAGAGAATATCCTGATGTGTTTCCTGAGGAATTGCCAGGCCTACCTCCTGACAGGGAAGTAGAATTCTCCATTGATCTTCTACCGGGAATAGGACCTATATCAAAGGCTCCCTATAGAATGGCACCAGCAGAGATGAAAGAATTAAAGGAACAATTAGAAGAATTATTAGGCCTGGGATTTATTCGGCCAAGTGTATCACCCTGGGGTGCTCCTGTACTATTTGTAAAGAAGAAAGATGAAAGTATGAGACTGTGTATAGATTACAGGGAGTTGAATAAAGTCACTATCAAGAATCGATATCCACTCCCAAGGATAGATGATCTTTTTGATCAGCTTCAAGGTGCAAGTGTATTTTCCAAAGTGGATTTAAGATCTGGATACCACCAATTGAAAATCAAATCAGAGGATGTCCCTAAAACAGCCTTTAGAACCAGATATGGGCATTATGAATTTCTGGTGATGCCATTTGGATTGACCAATGCTCCAGCAGCATTTATGGATCTGATGAATAGAATCTTTCAGCCATATTTGGATAAATTTGTAGTGGTATTCATTGATGATATACTGATCTATTCAAGAAACCCAGAAGAACATGAAGAGCATTTGAGAATAGTCTTGCAGCTATTGAGGGAAAAGCAACTTTATGCAAAATTCAAAAAGTGTGAGTTCTGGCTAGAAAAAGTTGGATTCCTTGGTCATATTATTACTAAAGAAGGAATATCTGTGGATCCAGCAAAGATAGAAGCAATTGAGAATTGGCCCCGACCTACCAATGTCTCCGAAGTACGAAGTTTCTTAGGACTGGCTGGATATTATCGAAGGTTCGTAGAGGGGTTTTCCAAGATTGCGGCAACATTGTCACAATTGACCAAGAAAAATCTCAAATTTCATTGGGAGAAAAGTCAGGAGGATAGTTTTCAAGAATTGAAGAATAAGCTAACTTCGGCCCCAATCCTAGCCATGCCCTCTGGGACTGAAGGATATGTTATATACAGTGATGCATCAAAGTCAGGACTAGGATGTGTGCTAATGCAGCATGGTAGAGTAATTGCTTATGCCTCCAGACAACTTAAAAACCATGAGAAGAACTATCCCACCCATGATTTGGAACTGGCTGCAGTCATATTTGCTCTAAAAATTTGGCGACACTATTTATATGGTGTGTCTTGTGATATATATACAGATCATAAGAGCCTGAAGTACATATTTACTCAAAAAGAATTGAATATGCGCCAAAGGAGATGGTTGGAACTAATGAAAGATTATGAATTGACCATTCACTATCACCCTGGGAAAGCCAACATGGTAGCAGATGCGCTTAGCCGCAAATCAGAGGGATCTTTAGCTACACTCTTAACTCAACAGGTCAATCTATTAAAGGAGATAGAAAGGATGCAGATTGAAGTTCAACCAAAGGAGATCATAATTGGAGATAGCCAGATGAACCAAGTTAGAGTGGAATTTGATCTTTATGATAAGATCCATCAAGCACAACAAAATGATGAGCAGACAGTTAAGAACTTCGAGAAAGTACTAAGGGGCGAAACACAACATTTTGTCATTGATAAAGGGTTACTAAAGAAGGGAAACCGGGTATGTGTACCCTCAGACTTCGAACTCAAGGAACAAATTATGAGAGAAGCCCATTGCACCCCTTACACCGCACACCCTGGGGCAACTAAAATGTATCAGGATCTGCGAACAAATTTTTGGTGGGAAGGGATGAAAGATGACATAGCCCGGTTCGTGCAGAAATGTTTAATATGTCAACAAGTTAAAGCCGAACATAAGAAGCCCCCGGGACTGCTAATACCACTCCAAGTTCCGGAATGGAAATGGAATCATATTACTATGGATTTTGTGTCAGGACTCCCCAAATCTCCTCGTGGACATGATGCTATCTGGGTGATAGTCGATCGGCTCACTAAGTCCGCACATTTCTTACCCATTCGACTGGATTACTCGATGGATAAGTTAGCACAAATCTATCTTCAAGAGATAATTAGAATTCATGGAGTACCTGAAACCATTGTGTCAGACCGAGACCCTCGGTTCCAGTCCAGATTCTGGATCAAGTTAGCTAAAGCTCTGGAACCAAGCTTCATCTTAGCACAGCAGCGCACCCACAAACTGATGGGCTGTCTGAAAGGACTATTCAAATATTAGAGGATATGCTGAGAGCTTGTACATTAGATTTTGGGGGCAATTGGGAGAAATACCTATCATTAGTGGAGTTCGCATATAACAACAGCTACCAGTCCACTATAGGAATGCCACCCTTCGAAGCTTTATATGGAAGGAAGTGTAGATCACCAATTTGTTGGGAGGAAATGGGAGATCGAAGGTTACTTGGACCAGACATGGTCCAAGAAACTACAGAAAAGATCCGAACAATAAGGAAGAGGATGAGGGTAGCTCAAAGCAGACAAAAAGCATATGCAGATCAACGCCGGAGACCCCTGGAATTTACGGAGGGAGATAAGGTTTTCCTGAAGATATCTCCGATGAAGGGAGTAGTGCGCATTGGCAAGAGAAGCAAGTTGGGACCCCGGTATGTTGGGCCTTTTGAAATTTTGAAAAGAATTGGACCATTGGTCTATCGGTTAACCTTACCCCCTGAGATGGAAAAAGTGCATAATGTGTTCCATGTATCACAGCTAAGGAAATACATACCCGATCCCAATCATGTCCTTAAATATTCGCCACTACAAATTCAAGAAGACCTGTCCTATGTAGTGGAGCCGGTGCAAATTCTGGATCAAAAGGAGAAATAATTGAGAAATAAAGTGATTCCCTTAATAAAGGTTTTGTGGAGAAGTCAAAAGCTTGAAGAGACTACATGGGAACCGGAGGAAGAAATGCAAAGATCTCATCCGCAACTATTTCAAGGTACGTTAAGTTTCGGGACGAAACTCTTTTAAGGAGGGTAGTATTGTAACACCCGACTTAAATAAATCCGGATTATAGCCTAAATGATTTTCATTTTACCGGTGTAACAATCATGTTCAAGCTTAATCCAAAAATTTGTAGAAAATACTAGAAATAGATGTGTGTATATATATATATATATATATATATATATATATATATATATATATATATATATATATATATATATATATGCATTAGTATCCTCTTTGGTACATTTTAATACTATGTATTTGGTACATATTTAATAAAGGTATAATACTTGAGAGTACAAATACCTAATCATAAATCAATACCTAAATACATTATTTTCAAAAATATTTAAATTCTAGTGGTGTGTTGGCAAATTGTGAGCAAAAGAGGAATGAGGTGGGCTTTAGTTATGATGCCTTGGAAGTTGTGGGATGAGGTGTCACATTCTTAGCAAAATAGGAGAGTTATTAAATCACTAAATTGGAAAATAAATCCTTCCCAAAATATAACCTAACTCTTTCCCAAAATTCAACTCCTTCTTCTTCCTGGGCTGAGAACGAGAAAACCCTCAAAATCCCTCTCTCCTCCCTTGATCCAATATCTCTCTCTCTCTCTCTTTCTCCCTCTCACTCCCTTCGACTCCACCCTAGCCACCGCAGGAGGCGGCGGCCAGGGCGGCCACGCAGCAGCGGCGCGCGGCAGGCGCCGCGCGAGCAGGCGGCGGCTGAGGAGGCCGCGAGCGCGCGGCCCAGGCGGCGGCAGAGGAGGCCGCGAGCGCGCGGCCCAGGCGGCGTTGGGGGGGGTGCGGCAGCGACGCGCGAAGGAGAGAAGGGGGGTTTTTCGGGGTGAGTTTCGGGAAGTCCGCGGTTGGATTCGGGTCTTTTCGAATTAGAATTGGGAAAAACAGTATATTATTGGAGGTAAAACCCTAGAAATCTTCTTAAATTAAGTTATATTTTGTATCATTGTTTAATTTAGGATTTTATTAATTTTAGGGCTTGGTTCGGCGGGCAAAATAGGTGGAGTTCTTCACATAGGCGTTCGTCAAGCAAGTGAGTAAACCCAATTTTAACTAGATTAAACTTTTGAAGTTGCTAATCTTGAATAAAGAAATGTTTGGGTAAATTACAATTCGAAATACTTGTATGTATGTTGATATGTATATAATGAAAAGAGAAAAAGACTTTATGTTGTGAAATTATAGGAAAAGAGAGGGAAATCGCATATTGTATAATTTAGGAATTTTTCTTTCATAATATGTGCATTATCTAGATTGATGTTCTATTGGCATATTGAAGAATTTGGGTAACTTTCATATTGATTATGTAAGTTAACGTAACACGGAGAAATAATTTAGATTGCATATGATGGGAACGGCACGAAGTCTTATGTGATATGTGTATGTTTATATCGTTAGTTTAGCTAGATACTATATGTGTGCAATATCGGACTAAGTATTAAAGTGTGAAATAATAAAGGGGAAATATTTCATTTCTATGTATGTACACGACATATAAATCTTTGGCGTAATGTAACACTTTTACTATAAACGAATAAAATGGGTACATTAGGAGGTTTATATATCTATATAAATGTTAACTCTGTTGCCCAAGGTTACAATCACCCATGATTAGTGTATTTTGATGATTACAAAACATATTAGTTATTTGTACTAATAACATTTGTTGTTTAAGTGTGTTTCAGATTTCTATTCATTCTAGAAGTCTTCTCTCACAAATACAAGGATTTGGACTCAAGTCAACTCCAATTGGGCTCAAGGAACAAGTGTTGAAGATCATATGAAGAAGCCTATTGAAGATCTTGAAGTCTTAGAATCATTGTAAGAAATAGAATGTTAAAGTTTGAGTATATGAAATTTGGCTCTAGGATTTGCACACACATTTGTTTCATATATTTCCTATGTTTTGAAAATGGTTATTTCTAAGTTTTATGCCTTAGTTTATATATACATGTACCAAAAGTTTTATATCTTGAAAATCTTGTATATAACATGTGTATAAACTATTTTCTGCATAATACTTAGCTATATGTATTTTAAAATATTTCTCAAAATTTTTCTAACTCAAAAACCAGTCCAGTTTTTCTGTTTCAGGCAACTTCGGTCGACCGGCCCGGTCGACCGGCGATGTGTCTGGACATGCACTGTAACGCCCCGATCCTGGCGGATACGGGGACGTCACTGCAACGTATATACGTAGGTCAGAACTACCCTCCCGTATATACGCTAAGCATCAGTACAGACAAGAATCAGAGTACGGAAGTAAGTGGTGCATTACACATCCCAACACATGAATACAATCACAGAGTTATCACCAGAAGTGATCCAATATTACATGAATATCACATCACTAATATGCGCAAATGCGAGAATACAAGGAAATATACAAGTATGAACAGTATGAAAGGCACTCACGAGTTTAAAAGAAAAACTCGAGAGACTCACAAGGGGCCTGGAAGGATGGAGCTCTGGATGATCGGCTGGGGATCCACGCTACCGCTGCGCTACTCTGATCCGCAAGGGGGAGAATCTACACGCTCCAAGCTCCATGACCTGGACATGAGGATCCAGGGGAGTCAAATGATACTCCCCAGGCGAGTGGTGAAGCAAAACCAAGTGGCGAGCAAGGGTGAGTACAAGTATGCATATAACAAATGATATCAAGTAAGAAGTACTCAGGAGGCAGGTAGGTTAGAGCAGGTATGAACAGGTGTGGCATAATAATCATAAAACAGGAAATTCGATATAAAGCCGGTTACAAGCAAAACTGATTGTATAAGCTTAGGCCACGGCTCTATGAGACTAGTACATCGAAGGAATAATCCAAACAAGGAAACCCTCATCTATATACCTTTATCTCATATCATCGTAATCTAAGCACATACAACCTGAGTTACAAGGTGGTCATAACATAATACTCATAAAACAGGAAATCCGATATAAAGTCCGGAACAAGTAATTATGGTAAGGCACAATACAGATTCATAGCCGCTTAAGTTGCAGGCTTTAGTATGCGTCCCATTCCACATACCTCTACTTACAACTTAAAGAGCCGGTTATTATGACACTTTATTATTACTCGTCTTACCCTGATATCTAGCTATGTGAACTAGCGTCCCAACGCACATAGATCCATATCCGAGTAAAACAAGGTTGTTATTGGAAACTAGCGGGGGTATCAACGAACTATGTTTACAGTGGGTCCCGTACATACCCGGGACCACGGCCCAGGATTGTTCCGTTGCATGGTAACGGAAACCAGCCGCAAGGCTAACAGGAGGGACTTATGTATGCCCTTATCATGATGGTACCAGTAATGAGGGAGCCAGCTCTCCCCTCGGTCCCCTGGAGGCCCACAGGTCAGACCGGAACATGTAGTTGCACAACATTCCTAAAAGCCACTGTAAACACGAACACATATTGATATCCGCATGTTTCCCCCGACCCAATGCAAGTTGGTCCTTTTTAGGATTCATTAGTTTAATTATCACTTTACGGGAATAACTGGAAATGGACATGATCAGGAATCAGGAGTACATACGTACTATATAGTCAGGTCACTGCATGTAAAGCAGGAAAACAAGTCACTGATCATGATACAGGATAATAAAGTAAAGTTCCCGTAAAGGTGATAATCACAAGTCAAGTTATCATGCTGGGTGTTAAGTGATAGCATGACAGGGTGATGATATTTAGTAAACAACCAAGCATATCAAAGGATTGATAATAGTCGGGTTAAGTCATGGCAAGAGATTGATAATAGTCAGGGCAAGTCATAGCATAACTAAAGGGTCTTGCCAAATAGTAGCATGGCAGGTGGTCAGGTGATAACACACTAGATGGTCAGGTGATATACATGTGTTAAATAAAAGCATGCAACTGACTAGTCTGAGGTAATGGTATGGCAAGGTAACATAAAAGTAATCCAAAGTACAACGACCACGAAGGGTCGGCCACGCATAGTATAAAACAGTAAAAGATATAGAACATGAAATAAAATACATGGAGACTAGAACGAGAATATTTGCATAATCAATGAAATAGGGAGCAAGAGGGTAGCGAGCGAGAACACTCGCCTGAATCACCAGAAACGCCGAAAGGTCCGAAATCCACGGAATTCGGGATGCGCCATAATATATGATATATATAAATATGAAGAGTGAAGAGGAGAGAGAAAGAGAGAAGGGAAGATGATGTTTGTCAATAGACAAGTCAAGTAGTACCAATATGTGATGTAAGACTCAAGGATATGGTTCATATTCAAGAAAGAAACCAACTATAACAGACAGCCAAAGTTAGTCGACTAGGTGGAAAGAGTAGTCGACTAATAAAGGGGTTAGTCGACTAACAGTCTGGTATAGTCGACTAAAACTGGGTTCCAGAGAGTTGGAATTCTGTTTCAGGAAAAGTTAGTCGACTAGGGTGGAAAGGGTAGTCGACTAACAGTGAACTCAAGTCGATTAACAGTTACTTAAGTCGACTAAGTCTGTGATACAGAGAGTTGGGTTTGGTTTCAGGAAAAGGTTAGTCGACTAGGGTCAAGAGTGTAGTCGACTAAGGGTCTCTAGTCGACTGGTAATTTGGTCTAGTCGACTAAAACTGTGTTTCCAGAAAAGGTTACGTTTCAACTAAGGGTTTCTAGTCGACTAATCTATAGGTCAAGTCGACTAATCGTCTGGAAACAGCATACAGAACAGATTTCTATGGTTGTGTGTTTGATAATCAAATGGCATGATTTAAAGACCTAAGTATACATGATATGAAAATACAAGTATCCTAAGAATTAATCAAGTCTAGGTAAGTAAAATTACTCACCAAAAGGAGTGGTTGGTAATGGAGTGAGGGTGGTAGTGATGGAAGTTGATGATGAAGAAAAAGATGAGGTTTTGTTGGAGTTGATGACCTTGTGGTGATGGTTTCCATGGATATGAAAGAGGAAGATGATGAAGGAAAGAGGTTGGAGTAGTTGTGGTGGTGGAGATGAAGAGGAGTTGGAGATTAGGGCTTTGGTTCTTGGTGAAGAGAAATGAAAAGAGGAAATGAAATGTAAAAGGAAAGATATTTATAGTTTTTTTTGGATTTGTGAAGGTGATGCAATTAAAGTAGAAGAGAGGGGGGTTTTTGCAAATAAGGGGGGATGAGGTGTCCCTCTTTTGGCCACTTGGTGGCTTGCCAAGGTGAGGGGTGAGGTGTCTCTTGGCCTATCATGGCCGGCCAAGGAAGAGAGAGAGAAAGAGAGATGGAAGTGTGTGGAAGTGAGTGGAAGTTGTAAAAGATTGGAATTTTGGAAAATTGGAAAAGGCTTTGGCTTGTGGAGGAAGGAAAGAAATAAAGGAAAAGGAAAAAGGAAAAGAAATTCATATGAGGAGATATTTTCTTGGAAGAGAATTTGAAAATAATGAAAGTGGCGGATTCCCGGGATTCAGTTGCAGATGCGGAAATCTTTCGGGAAAATACAGGAATCGTCCGAAATTCAAGTATCTCGGAACGACCCGAAATAATTACCAAAAAACAAGAATATAATACTAAGTATCATAGTGAAATCCGTTTTAAGAAATACTTTATAGTTTTAAAACTAAAAATCCCGGAATCAGCTAGCTACCGACTCCGGTGGAATTTTCATAAATTCATAAAATCCTCAGAAAAAGTATTTAGGTAGAAAATATAATTTTAAGAAATAATGTCTAAAGGTACTTGTAGAAATTCTAAACCGTTTGTAAACTAAAAATCCGGGAATCGGTCAGCAGCACTGGCCGACACCGGTTTTGAAGATATTTAATTAAATTCAGGAAAAATCCAGAAAATCATATAAAATCTAAAATATAGGAAAATAATATTTGAAACTGAAATCGGTCAAATCTAATTACCGAAAAGACCAAATCAAGTAACACATTAGGATCGGGTCTTCGGTTCAGACTAGGGCTGACTCCGAGTCCACGAATCCAAATTTAAAACAAAACAATCATATAAACAATTCATAATACAAAATTACAGAAGGTAAATCGAAAAAAAATACGATCAAAAATCTGAATACGCAACTGAGTACGTATTCCGGAAGCGGGGTGTTACATGCACTGTTTGTGCATGTCTGTCGGTCGACCGAACCGGTCGACCGATGGAGAGCAAATTGCTCACGGGTTTTTTCGGTCGACCGGACCGGTCGACCGGAAGAAGGAAACTGTGTTTCCTCTTTTGGGACGGTCGACCGGACCGGTCGACCGAGAGCCAACGGCTCTTTGCAGCTGGGCTGGCGGTCGACCGGACCGGTCGACCGCCAGGCCTGCAAAAACCCAACGGCTCTTTCCTCTTTTGTGCAATTCTGAAATCTGTTTTTTATCTGATTTCTTGGCAGACTTTTTCAGTGTTTTTCAGGTCTTTTTCAGAGAAAATAAGACCAAAAGAAATTGTTTTTAACCCAATTTTAACTCTCTAAATGCGGAACCTAAAACAAGTGAGGCTCAACTTAGTACAATTCAACAAGTGTAGCCGAATTCCTCTTGCGAGGCTCTGGACTAAACTCCTCTTGATTCCCCTTGATATGGGTTGAGGTGCTATGTGAAGCTCTTGTTGGATGAGTACGGGATTGGCACACACAAGTATGAAATGAATGATATGAAGAATGATGCAAACACAATGATATATGGCAAGAATTATAAGCAAGCAAATAGTAGCACAAGAGAATTAAACAATATCACAAGTATGCAATAGAAAGCAATAAGGAGCTATTGAAAAGTAAAGTAAGAATTAGACGCAAAGGCAATCGCAAACAAAGTGATTTGTTTCGAGGTTCGAGCCACCGCTCTACTCCCCGCCTTCACCTCCGTGAAGGGTTTCCACTATCCACCGAGGACGCCTTTACAATTTGGTCTACCGAAGACCGAGCACCGAGCTCCACCGAGTACAAAGGACCTCTACCGAAGAGGTTGCTCCACAAGGAAAGGATTACAAGAACAAAGTGATCACAACAAGATCACTACACTCTTTCTCAAACTCTTTTACAAACACTCTCACTTCAATTACAACTTCACTATAGAATGAGTATTGAATTTTTGGCTCTATGAAGTGTGGTGAGAAAAACTTCAGTTGTAGAGTGATATTAGTAATCAAACACAACTGAAAAACAAGCTCAAAAAAAATTGGAATGAAAGCTTTAAACTCTTTTCTTTTCTCTTTTGAAAACAATACAAACTTGAGGATTTTTCTTAGTTATATGCAAGAGAGACTTCTCCTCTATTTATAGGGTTAAAAATAGGTTAAAAACAATTTCTTTTGGTCTTATTTTCTCTGAAAAAGACCTGAAAAACACTGAAAAAGTCTGCCAAGAAATCAGATAAAAAACAGATTTCAGAATTGCACAAAAGAGGAAAGAGCCGTTGGGTTTTTGCAGGCCTGGCGGTCGACCGGTCCGGTCGACCGCCAGCCCAGCTGCAAAGAGTCGTTGGCTCTCGGTCGACCGGTCCGGTCGACCGTCCCAAAAGAGGAAACACAGTTTCCTTCTTCCGGTCGACCGGTCCGGTCGACCGAAAAAACCCGTGAGCAATTTGCTCTCCATCGGTCGACCGGTTCGGTCGACCGACAGACATGCACAAACAGTGCATGTCCAGAAACATCGCCGGTCGACCGGGCCGGTCGACCGAAGTTGCCTGAAACAGAAAAACTGGACCGGTTTTTGAGTTAGAAAAATTTTGAGAAATATTTTAAAAATACATATAGCTAAGTATTATGCAGAAAATAGTTTATACACATGTTATATACAAGATTTTCAAGATATAAAACTTTTGGTACATGTATATATAAACTAAGGCATAAAACTTAGAAATAACCATTTTCAAAACATAGGAAATATATGAAACAAATGTGTGTGCAAATCCTAGAGCCAAATTTCATATACTCAAACTTTAACATTCTATTTCTTACAATGATTCTAAGACTTCAAGATCTTCAATAGGCTTCTTCATATGATCTTCAACACTTGTTCCTTGAGCCCAATTGGAGTTGACTTGAGTCCAAATCCTTATATTTGTGAGAGAAGACTTCTAGAATGAATAGAAATCTGAAACACACTTAAACAACAAATGTTATTAGTACAAATAACTAATATGTTTTGTAATCATCAAAATACACTAATCATGGGTGATTGTAACCTTGGGCCAACAATCTCCCCCTTTTTGATGATGACAAAACATATAGGTTATTTAAATAAACATGGAAGAAGAGTTTGAAAAACTCCCCCTCAAATAATGCTATGTATAAAAATTTGACTATGGAAGCACAATACATAAAGCATTCAAGGCAAAATAGTTTTGTCAAAAAAACTTAAATAAACAAACTTAACAAACTCAAACAAATTCAAAATATCAAACTCTTAAACTTATTCAAATTCAAAGCAAACTCTTAAACTTATTCAAATTCAAAGCAAACTCTTAAACAACTTATTACAACTTATTCTCCCCCTTTTTGTCATACATCAAAAAGGGTTAAAATACCAATTGAAAAACAAACTTTATTTTTAAGAATCCATAATGCAAACATTCAACTCACCACAAATAAATGAAAATCTAGCATAATCTAGAGGTTTAGTAAAAATATCGGCAAGTTGAAAATCGGTATAAACATAATCAATCTCAATATCACCTTTCTCATAATGATCTCTAAGAAAGTGATACCTAATGTCAATGTGTTTGGTTTTACTATGTTGATTTGCATTCTTTGTCATGTGAATAGTACTAGTATTATCACAAAATATTTTAACATGATCAAAGTGTAAATCATAGTCAAGGAGAGTATGTTTCATCCAAAGAACTTGTGCACAACAAGCTCCGGCTGCAACATACTCCGCCTCGGCGGTTGATAGGGCTACCGAATTTTGCTTTTTGGAAGACCAAGATACAAGACAATTACCTAAGAATTGACATGTTCCACTTGTGCTCTTCCTATCTACCCTACAACCCGCATAGTCGGCATCCGAAAAACTCTTTATTTCAAATAATCCGGTTTTAGGATACCACAAACCCATTTCAATAGTGCCCTTAAGGTATCTAATTATGCGTTTAACCGCAATTATGTGAGATTCTTTAGGACAAGATTGAAAACGTGCACAAAGACAAACGGAAAACATGATATCCGGCCTACTAGCCGTCAAATAAAGCAAGCTACCAATCATGCTACGATATAATTTAATGTCTACACTTTTACCTTGTTCATCCTTGTCAAGCTTTGTAGTTGTTGCCATGGGAGTTTTGCTTACTTTCGATCCTTCAAGCCCAAACCTTTTGATTAGTTCCTTTGTGTACTTGGCTTGATTGATGAAGATCCCATCCTTCTTTTGCTTGATTTGGAGTCCAAGGAAATAGTTGAGCTCCCCATCATAGACATTTCAAATTCATCCTTCATGCATGACTCAAAAGCTTTGCAAAGAGATTCATTAGTAGAACCAAAAATAATATCATCTACATAAATTTGCACAATAAGAATATCTTTTTCTACATGTTTAGTAAACAATGTTGTGTCAATTTTACCTTTCTTAAAACCATTTGAAATCAAAAATGAAGAAAGTCTTTCATACCAAGCCCTAGGGGCTTGTTTTAAACCATAAAGAGCTTTATCTAATTTAAAAACAAAATCCGGATGTGTAGGATCAACAAACCCGGGGGGTTGTTCAACATACACCTCCTCTTCAATAAATCCATTTAGAAAAGCACTTTTAACATCCATTTGAAATAATTTGAAATCTTTATATGAGGCAAATGCTAGTGTCATCCGTATGGCTTCAAGCCGTGCTACGGGTGCAAAGGTTTCTTCAAAATCGATCCTTCGATTTGAGTGTAACCTTGGGCAACTAACCTAGCCTTGTTTCTAACTACATTACCCGATTCATCCAACTTGTTCTTAAAGATCCACTTAGTACCAATTGTTGGTCTATCGTGGGGCCTAGGAACAAGGTGCCAAACTTGGTTGCGCTCAAATTGATTGAGCTCCTCTTGCATGGCTAGCAACCAATATGAATCGGCCTCGGCTTCGAGGACATTTTTGGGTTCAATATGAGAAATGAATGCATAGTTATCACAATAGTCATGAAGTCTAGAGCGAGTAGTTACCCCTTTTGATACTTCACCTATGACGAGGTCCTTGGGATGATGTGGATTGTATCTCCAATCCTTTGGTAGTGGTTGAGTAGGCTCCACCTCATGTGTTTGATTTTCATTTCCTTGTGCCTCTTCCACTTTAGCTTTGCTTCCTTCATCATCCTTTGGTTTGTCTCCCATAGTAGAAGCATCCTCCAAGGTCACTTTCTCCAAACCTTCATCCAATGCATCTATTTCTACAACATTCTTAACAAACTTGTTAGATTCCTCAAACTTAACATGAATAGACTCTTCAATAGTCAATGATGATCTAATGAAAACTCTATAAGCCTTACTAGTGTTTGAGTAACCTACAAAAATAGCCTCATAAGATCTAGCATTAAACTTTCCTAAATTATCTTTTGTGTTTAAAACAAAACATTTGCAACCAAAAACTTTAAAATAGGAAACATTAGGTTTTCTAGAAAAATACATTTCAAAAGAAGTTTTAGTAGTATTTTTACACAAGAAAACACGATTTGATATGTAGCATGATGTATTTACGGCCTCGGCCCACAAATAATGTGGTAGACCATATTCACTTAGCATTGTCCTAGCCATCTCTTGTAATGTTCTATTTTTCCGTTCAACTACTCCATTTTGTTGTGGAGTTCTAGGACAAGAAAGTTCATGCTTTATTCCATGTTCATCACAAAAAGTGGTAAAGGGTTGGTTAATGAATTCACCTCCTCTATCACTTCTTATTCTCAAAATCGAAACATCTTTTTCTTTTTCAACTCTTTTCTTAAAAGTTTGGAAATACGAAAATGCTTGGCTTTTATGTTCAAGAAAGAAAACCCAAGTAAATCTTGAAAAGTCATCAACCAAAACATAAGCAAATCTATTCCCACTTAAACTTTTGGTTTGTGTAGGGCCAAAAAGATCCTTATGGATTAACTCCAAAGGACGTGATGTCATGATGTCCTTAATTGACTTGAAAGAAGACTTAGTTTGTTTCCCAAATTGACATGCGTCACAAACTCGGTCTTTTTCAAAATTCAAGTAAGGAATACCTTTCACCATTTCCTTTCCATCTCATGGGTTTTGAGGTTCCCAATGAGACCTATAAGCTCCATCTCTTCATTGTCGTTGAGTTCCTTCAAGGTTGTTGCTTTAACTTACCATGAAGGAGGAAGAGCCCGGATGATCTTCCTTACTCTTTGATCATTGTTGATATCTTCACCTAAAGAAGAGAGTCCATTAGTAATCTTGGTAAATCTTGTAACCATATCATCTATGGTTTCATTTTCTTGCATGCTAAATGTTTCATATTGGGACCGAAGAAGGTCAATCTTAGCCTTCTTTACTTGTGAGGTCCCCTCATGTGTGACTATCAAATGTGACCAAATCTCATATGCGGATTTGCAATGAATAACCCTAGAAATGTCATCATCATTAAGGGCTTGTAGAAGTGCATAGTGAGCTTTGGCATTGGCATCGAATTCCTTAGTCTCTATTTCGGACCAAGTGGATTCGTCACCGGGGGGTACACTAAAGGACTTAGTCACAGCTTTTGCAACTCGGCTACCTAGAGATTGCAAAAACACGGTCATCTTAACTTTCCATATGGGAAAGTTAAGTCCATCAAACTTAGGAGGGGTCTTAATTCCATCGGCCATTTTTACTATATGAATGTGAATGAAATGATTAGCAAATTAGGATCTTCTCTAAGGTTGTCAAACCAAATCCTAGAGTCCAAGCTCTGATACCAATAAACAAGGATCAATATATGTTATATGCTATATACATTCATGAAGAGGAAAAGATTAGCAATCACACCTATTCACCCCCCCTCTAGGTGTTTTTCAAACTCCTACAAGCGTATGGCTTGCCTACTTTTCGTAGTATATGCAACGTTTATGTGAAATTGTATGTTAAATGGAATGAGTTATATATTGTTTTTATTATTTGGAGGAAGGGGCCGAGTAAGAACCGGCAGGAGGGGAAAGACGGTGAAATTTGCATTTTGTATATATATATATTATTGGAGGAAGGGGCCGAGCGAGAACCGGTAGAAGGGGGAAGACGGTGATAACCCTATTCTTAGTACTTATGTATGTTTATATGTTACTTGGAGGAAGGGGCCGAGCGAGAACCGGTAGGAGGGGGAAGACGGTGAAAATCATATTATGTATATGCATATAATATATATATTACTTGGAGGAAGGGGGCCGAGCGGGAGCCGGCAGAAGGGGGAAGACGGTGGCAACTATATTTATTTCTATTATATGCAAAAATATGATAGTGATAAACTTTATTAAATTTTTCATGGTAATTGAGACATCTATCTTATAAATTAGAGTATGTAAGAGTACGGTGAGAATCAATTAATAAACTTCTGGACCAACTTAAAATCACTTGACATATGGAATTAGATTAGTAAATTTTAGATGGTTTACTCACTGAGCTTTCAAGCTCATGCCTTTATTCCTTTTGTAAATTTCAGGTTTGGACAAAGGTAAGAAGCCAATGTAGGTTCTAAAATCTTATGGATATGGATTGATCGACCTCTCTCATGTCTTACTTGTAATCATATCTACTTCATATTTTGTCTACTTTTGAAACTGCTTATTGTACTTATATGTGAGAACTTGATGTATGAAAGGGGATTTTGGGTGTTGTGAATGTAAGTATAAAATCTAGGTGTGGCCATTTGTGTATAAACTTGACAAGTAACCTTAATGGCATGTATGGAAGGACTTGGACATTGTTATGGTAAGTATGATGTTTTGTGGGAATGAACGTTGTAACTCTTTTGGTATTTGATGGATGAATGCAAGATTATGTAAGGAGATTTTCTTTTATTCATGTTGGTAAGTAGGCAATTTGTGCCGAAATGTACTATTGGTTGTGTTGAGTCCATGGTGGACTATTATTGTTGTGGTGTAGTATGGCATAGTCTATATTTTAGGGGAGGTGCTGCCAAAATTTTGAAGAAATATTATTTTATTAGTCAGATATTATAAGAAGTTACTGGGACCGTTACATGTTGTCCTAGGCTAAAACACCAATTCATATCAATAGTTTTCTGCCCAAAAAATCTGTTCAAAAATCTATTTTTCAGAAAACTGTTTCTACTTTCTATTCTTCACTCAAATTTCAATCATTTAGAGAAAATATCTGAGAGTCCACCTATATGAGTCCTTGTTCACGATCACATACAGATTCAAGGCTTATAGGATTGATTGTAATCACTCAAAGAGAAAGTGTTGTACAAGAACTTCTTCGGGTTGAAGCTAAGTTGTACAAGGTGGTGTTGTCTTCTTGGTTGTAAGAAGAGTTGTATACATTTGGTAAAGGGGATTTATCAAGTGCTATACAAGGTGTTGATTTTGGGTGTACAAAATCGAAGGTTAAAGGAAAATCTCAAGCGGGTGGCTTGGGGACTGGTTGTAGGTCAAGAGGACCGAATCAGGATAAATCACTTGTGTTTGCGTTTGATTTACTTTCTGCGATTTAATTTTCTTTTGTGCAAGTTTATATTTAACGCTAATCATCCTTTATTCTAGTGTTGTGTTGACGTGATTTTTAGATCCTATAATTGGCATCAGAGCCCGGCCCGACATATTCTATCAAAGTCCTGCATACCCAGTCAACAACCTATAAGGATGGCAACGGAGTTTTCTTCATCACAATTCAAAGAAGGACATTCTACACAATGTCCACCGCTTTTCGATGGATCGAATTACAACTACTGAAAGTGTAGAATGAAGATCTACTTGCAATCACTCAACTATGAACTTTAAAACATAGTAGAAGTACCGTACACCAAGCCAACAACCAACTACACTGCTTGGACTGATGATCAAAAGAAGAATGCGAACCTTGATGTCAAAGCGATGAATGCATTATTCTGTGCCTCACCCAAATAAGAATTCAATCGTGTTCAATAACCACATCTGCAAATCAAATATGGCACATACTACAGGTAACATATGAAGGTACAAATAAGGTTAAAGAATCTAAAAATTTTGTTCTTGTTCACAGGTTCGAACTCTTCAAAATGATGGAGAACGAAATAATTTCATAAATGATAGATAACAAGGTTCACCGACATAACAAATTTCTTAGCATCTCTTGGAAAGGAATATACCCAAGTCGAAAAAGTTCGCAAGATCCTTCGTGCACTCACATCAGATTGGGAGAAGAAGACAACTGCAATCGAAGAAGTAAATGATCTCTCCACTATGTCATTAGAAATTCTTATTGGTAATTTAATGGCATATGAAGTACAACTGGAAGACAGAAAGAAGGACGAATAACAACCTCTCTCAAAGAAGAAAGAACTTGCCTTCCTTGCATCCTCAGATACAAACAATTCAGATGATGATCAAGAGGAGATGACAATGCTCTCAAGAAAGTTCAGAAAGTTCTTGAAGAAAGGTAAGTTTAAATGTTTTAATTGTAATAAAATAGGTCATATGAAGAAGGATTGCCTATTGCTCAAAAATAAAGGAAAATTCAAGCAAAAAGTTCAAAAAAAAGAAAGATTATCAAGCATCATGGGAAAATAGTGATTCCTCTTCCTCTGACGAAGAAGAAGCCACTGAACATGCCAACATTTGTTTCATGGCTCAAGAAGAACATGAGGTACAATATACTGAACTCTTAGATGCATTTCATAAATTATACAATGATCTTAAGAATGAAAAGATAAAGAATAAATTTTGTCAAAGGAAAATGAAAAACTTATCAAAAAAATTCAAATTATGTTTCTCAAATTTCTTCTATAAATTCTCAAAAAGATGATTTTGAAAAAGTTATATCATCATTGAAAAAGAACAATGAGACTTTTAAAAGAAGAGTTGATTTTAGGTGTAAGAAGAGTTGTATACATTTGGCAAGGAGAATTTGTCAAGTGGTATACAAGGTGTTGATTTTGGGTGTACAAAATCAAAGGTTAAAGGAAAATCTCAAGCGGGTGGCTTGGGGACTGGATGTAGGTCAAGAGGACCGAATCAGGATAAATCACTTATGTTTGTGTTTGATTTACTTTCTGTAATTTAATTTTCTTTTGTGCAAGTTTATATTTAACGCTAATCATCCTTTGTTCTAGTTTTGTGTTGACGTAATTTTTAGATCCTACAAAGATGATTAAAAGTCTTCTCTTTTTTGTAAAGAAAAGGAAAAAGAATCAATATTAAGTTAAGAAGAAAGTTATAGATTGAGAAGGTAGAGAAAATGAAAAATAAATTTATACAAGAAATAGAAAGAGTAAATCAAGGAGAGTTGGTTTTTTAAATTTTTTCTAAACCTAGAAAAGAGAATAAAGAAAAGAAATATTTGCTTACCTTTTCAGCACTTGTTTACCTTAAATCCGTTGCGATGACTTACCTTATCTTTGAAGGCGAACAGAGCATGGTACATAGGATCTTTCCCATTCTCGATCTACACTATGAATTAAAGAGCGGGCTAAACTAACTAAGGAACCGTTATTCATTACCATAAGCTATCAATGACAGTTGCAAGGGCAAGGTAGTTTCAAGGATGTAGGAATCACTTGGATTTACAAGCACTTAGAGGGAAGCAAACAAAAATAAGAGTAAAAAAGAAAAGAAACTTTGATTCGATTCAAATAACAATGAAAGAAATGAAGACTTACTTACATCAGTGTCACCCTCAGTACAAGCTTCATTATCATTCCTCCATGAAACTTTTCTCTCCTCTTAGTTACATAAATAAAAAGAAAATTACATAAAAAAACTAAACATCCTAAGTTACAGACTAAAGAATAGCCTAACCGACACTCTCTGCTCAATCGTTCCCTCTGCACTGAGAATTTACAGGTACTTATAGTAAAATGCAGAATGGGTAGTGCATCTGAAGATAGGGGGAGACAACGCTCCCCGAATCTCAACAGTATTGCCACATAAATGCGACTTTGGCCACGTTTTCGTGGCATGGGTGTGGGAGGTGGCCACACCCAGGGGGTGCAGCTCCCTGTTGGCCTTCTTTTTCCCTTTATTCAATAATATTTCTGTTTTGAGTACTGGATTATTGTGTTAATGCCATGTTTATTAGGCTTATGACTTACATGTATAGTATTTGAGACACCCATACTTATATGGACCCATATTTAGTGTTCTCACCTTTGTTTAGCTATCATGTATATCATAGGTTTAATAACATGTGGATTTACATAATAATCATGTTTATGTTTATCATGTTGATTTATGATTTGTTTTATGCTTCATGCGTTGATTACATGTTTAGATGTTAGTTTTCATTAAAACTTGGTATATACTTGTACATATAGTGGGCCACAAATAAATCTATATATGTTTGTGCTTGATTGCTTATTTGATCCCATTAGATGTGCTAGTATAATCTAGTTTTGATGATTCATGCATTTTAAACTTGTATTCCCATTTTTGGATTTGTTTCATATTTTTGTGTTTATATTTAACTTCATGTATATGTCCATTTTATCCAAACTATTGTTTATATATTTACATCCTTTGAGCCACGTGCCTTCATGCATATATCTTTGTGGACTCGTTGTGTTTGGATATGTATGTATACTTTAGTTTGTATAGGACATACATATACCTTGAAGATTAAATAAGTTTTGATGATTTTCTTGTTTCAAGGAATATTGAGCTTATTGTCCATCTTTCATGATTATGATCTTCACATCTTATTTGTACACTCACATTTATTGTTTACTCATATTTTGTTTTCATGAGTCATATTTATGCCTAATTGATTATGAGTGTTGACTATTTTGTGAATTTCATGTTTATAAAAAATAATTTTGTTTTATTCCTTACTTGAAGGATTTCGTACTAGTTTACAAATTTTTCATATAACTAGTTATGGTATTCTTCGATATGGTAGAGATTTTCAAACATACATTATTTTTCAAACCTATTTTTTTTTGAAAACCCCTACCATCCACGGGTGGATGGATGGGCGATCATGCTCATGTATGCTTTATATTGAAAATGAACATGATTGGGAGGATAGGTTATATGAGTTATACCTTGATATTATTGTTGTTTCAATTGGTATCATTGGATTCTTTCAATTGGTATCAATTTTGACCTTTCTTGTATACTCATATATGTTTGTATGTATGTATGTTTTTCAATTCCAATAGTATCAATTTCGATTGGTATTAAACTTTTCATACATATATATGTTTTATTTGTGCTTATTATATCCCTATATCTTTAAGCACAAAATTTTGTTTATGCTAAAGCTTGAGTTTTAACTTTGTTTCAATTGATTCAATTTTAAATTGGTAACTTATTACAAGCTTATGCATGTGTTTTGTTGGTTTTTCATAAAGGGGGAGAAAATTCGATTTTCATATTTCAATTGGTATTTTGTTCCCTTACTTTATGATAGAAAATAGTCATTTCATTTGATATCATATACTTAAAAAGAAAAATACTCTCTTTTGATATCAAGATGTTTATTTGAATGTTTTAAAATTGGTATCAATAAGTTTGATCATTGTTTTCAAAATTGATATCAAAAATAAAAATTCTGTTTAAAGCTAAATACAAAAGTTTTGATTTGTATTGCCTATATGCAAGGAGAGCTTAACATCTCTTCTACATATAGATTCATGTTGAGTGTATCTTGTATTGAGGAGCTTGACATCTCTTCTTTATGTGGTACACGTGTGTAGGGGAGCTTCACATCTCCTCTTATGCATTGCATAGTGTACGTTATGTGAATTAGGGATTGTCATCCCTCCTTCATGTAATGTATCTATGTAGGGAAGCTTCACATCTTCCTCTTCATGAATATATATAGCATATACCATTTATTTATTGATCTATGTTTACTTTCAATTGGTATCAAGATGCTACTTTGACATATTTTCAATTAGTACCTTAATTGATTGTCACCCCTATTTGGTTTTGTTTTTATTTTTGACAAAAAGGGGGAGAACATTGTTTTTATTAACCCTTTTGTTCCTTCATTGTTTCGAACAAAAAGGGGTAGAAAAAAAATTTATTGATTTAGTTTTGCTTTTACCCCTTTATTGATGATTGTTTCTTTGTAGTATAAAGGGGGAGAAGATTTTGTTTTGTTTTGATTGTTTACCCTTTTGTTGATGATTGACAAAAAGGGGGAGAATAATTTGTGTTTATACATGTTTATGTGGTTTATGCATGTTGATGCATACATGTTTATGTACATTCATTGCATATTTATTGTTTATTTGTTTATGCATGAGTTAAGGGGGAGCTTCTTTGAAGCTTAACTTTAATCCATGCATATATAACTCCATGAGTTTTGTCATCATCAAAATAGGGGAGATTGTTGGCCCGGAGGCTTTCCTCTCTAGTTTTGATGATGATTAACTCATGTAGTTATGTTTACTAATAATCTTGTGATTTTAGTTTCAGATCATGTAACAAGATATTAGTTGGTGATTGCTTCAAAATGAGGAGTTTGGAAGCCTTCACTTGGTGATTCCCGAGCCCGAGCGTCAAGATCATACATAGCCTTGCTTCACAGTGTTTTGGACCGAGTCGACTTGAAGATGAAGATCATCAAGAAGACTTAGGTATCCTAGTTTAGTTTAGTGTGTTTTAGATCCATTTGTAAAGCTTAGTATAGTTGATATGCTCAAGTGCACAACACACACGTTTTATGGATTTTGGTTTTCATGAATAGTTGATCAAAACAAGTTTAATTGGTTTATGTATAGTAGTTTCATTCTATACATGCATGCTTAACTTTTAAACAAACTTATTTTGACTTTCCTATTCATGTATTGAAAAATCCAAGTTTGACAAAATACATGTTTTGGTTTTTGATAAAAATGATAAAACACAAAAATGGTTTCATATGCTTGATATTTGAGTTAAAATGTTTATCACAAGTTTATATATCAATGCAAAATGAGAAAACTATTTTTGGGAATTGTTAGAAGTTTTTATAAGATTTTTAGAAATATTTTAACAAATTTTTCTGACTCAGAACTGGCTGACAGGCTAGGTTGGTCGACCGCACCAAGGGCCGGTCGACCGTACGGTCGACCGACGTGCACAGAGCTGTGCACGTCTGGCAGCACGTGGGCCGGTCAACCGACCGGTCGACCGGACCAGAGAGCTTTGCTCTCTGTATCTGGGCGGTCGACCGGGATTGCCCAACGGTCATATTTATGACCGTTGCCGGCTAGTCGACCGCCAGCCTGTCAGGCTACCAGATCAGCCTAACGGCTAGTTTTCTGTTTGGCCTATATAAACCCCATTTCTTTGGGATTTTGACTAAGATTTTCAGAGCTAAAATTTCTCTCCTTTCTTGGTGTTTAAAACAAGTTTTCAAAAGGTTTTAGAGCTTCAAAAGATCAATCTTTATTTTGTTTTAGGGTTTTGAAAAAATCAAAGAAAATAGAAAAATTGGGAGATTTACTTTGTTCTTCATTTCTATCTTTTACCAAGAGTTTTCCCAAGTATTTTTCTTTGAGTTTTTGTTTTCCAAACTCTAAGTTTTTCCACACTTGAGCTTATCATCTATCCTATTCTATAGGATCTTTTGTTTTGTGGGAAAAGAGAGATTGTTTGTGGTTGAAAGATACCACCAAGTTGTAAACCCTTATTCTTGTTGGATTGCTCCCTCTTTGGTAGAGGTTGAGGTTTGTGTTTGCTCCCTCTATTGTGAGGTGGAGATTGTTTGTTGGCTACGGGCCTTATCCCTCTTTGGTAGAGGTGGATTGTGGTTGTATTGCCTCGGTGGCATTGTAAGGTTGAGAGAGGAGTTCGGTACTCCTTTAGTGGATTAGAAATCCTTCTCGGTGAAGGCGGGGACGTAGAGCTAGGGGCTCGAACCTCGAAACATATCTTTGTGTTTGCGTTTGATCCATTGTCTCTTAACTCTCTCTCTTTATTTGTGCAAAGCATCATTCATTCATTCATATCTTATTGCTTGCATTTGTGCCTTGCATTATTTCATATTGTTCATCCTTATATGCTTGGCTTGCTTATGTGTGCCTCACTTGTACTTAACCACAAGAGCTTCATATAGCACCTCAACCCTTATCTAGGGGAATCAAGAGGAGTTAGTCCAGAGCCCTTCACGTGGAATTCGGCTACACTTGTTGGTTGTATTAAGTGTGATTGTAAAATTGTTTAAGCTTCCGCATTTAGTTTCTAGATTAACATTTACACCTATTCATCCTCCTCTAGTGTGTTTTTCAATTGGTATCAGAGCCTACGCTCCTGATACTTTAGGTTTAACAACCTAGGAGTGAGATCCTTGTTTGCTAGTCTATCTTTTGCATTTGCTTGTTTGCACCATATAGTTTGGACCCATGGACTTCATGACCCCACCTATGTTTGACCCTTCCAACATTCTTGTTTGGAAGACTAGGATGTCCATATACCTCCAAACCCTAGGATATAAGGTTCACCTTGCCATTACCAAGGAATCCTACCTTAGTGATAGCAAGCATATAGGGGCCAATGCACAAGCCCTTGAGGCCATTAGAAGCACGCTATCAAAAGATTATCTTATGCATGTTTCTAACCTTGATTCCGCCTTTGCAGTGTGGAACAAGTTGACAACCACAACCACCTCTGAGCTTCAAATGCCAATCCAACAAGAGGAGGAGTCTAGTGGAGAATCCGAGTCACAATGCTTCATGATCCAAGGGAATGACTCCCTTGAGGTACAATCGGAATCTCAACTAGATAGTTTTGATGCTACTTCTTCATGTGATGAGAATATTGATCCCAATGCCTTGAATGAAGAACTTTCTATTGTTTGTGAAAAACTAATAGAAAAATATAATGTTTTTGAAAAAGAAAAGTCTAGGAATTGTTAATGAAAATAAGAGTTTGCATTCTACACTTAACAATATTTTACAAGAGAAGGTTGAGATTTATAATAAAAGGGATTCATTAAGATCTCAACTTGATCTTACACTAAAAGAAAATAAAGTTTTAAAATCTAAAAATGATTGTGAAACTCTTTTGAAGAAAAATGAAAATTTGTCTTCAAAAGTAGAATTTGTTTAAAAGAAAATGATTCTTTGAAAAGAGAAATTGATTTTATTTCAAAAGAATTAGAAATTTGTTTAAATAAAATGTTTCTTTGAAAAAATAATATAGATGCTCATGTTTGCCATGCTAGGGTAGTTTCACACACTTCACCTATTGCATGTGCCACCTCTTCTTTAATTGAACAAGATATATTCATGCTTAAGAAGAGTGTTGTTTGTTTGGGCTCCACCTTGAGCCAATGTGCCAAGAGCCACACACGTTTGGAATCCCTGTTTCAAAAGAAGCAAGTTTCATCTATTCATGCACACCCTCCACGGCATACACATGCTCCTCACGGACACCATCATCACTTGTATGCTCATGTGTACACTTGTACACATTGTGGACGTAAGGGCACCTTGCTAAATTTTGTTTTGATCGTATACATGTTTCAAATTTAGCAAATAAATTTGTTTGCGTTAGAGAAGGGACTAACCCGCATGGACCCAAAGAGAATGGGTACCAAAGACCACCCCTCTTGTTTATGATGTAGGTGTGGGCTCTCACATGACGTGAGAGTAGCGGTACCTTGGAGTGGATGCGTTCCGAGGTTAAGGAGACTATTTGGATGCATCACTTTCAAGGGAAGGTTTGGTGGGAAGACCACCATGTTTTGAACACAAGGAGAAGTTGCCTCATAGGTTTTGGTAACAGTCTCTTACTCCTTATTTATTATGCATGCTTTTTATGTTCTTTGTTTATAGCATGTTTTGGATGTTTATATATTATTGTGTTAATGCCATGTTTATTAGGCTTATGACTTACATGTATAGTATTTGAGACACCCATGCTTATATGGACCCATATTAGTGTTCTCACCTTTGTTTAGCTATCATGCATATCATAGGTTTAATAACATGTGGATTTACATAATAATCATGTTTATGTTTATCATGTTGATTTATGATTTGTTTTATACTTCATGCGTTGATTACATGTTTAGATGTTAGTTTTCATTAAAACTTGGTATATACTTGTACATATAGTGGGCCACAAATAAATCTATATATGTTTGTGCTTGATTGCTTATTTGTTCCCATTAGATGTGCTAGTATAATCTAGTTTTGATGATTCATGCATTTTAAACTTGTATTCGCATTTTTGGATTTGTTTCATGTTTTTGTGCTTATGTTTAACTTCATGTATATGTCCATTTTATCAAAGCTATTGTTTATACATATACATCCTTTGAGCCACGTGCCTTCATGCATATATCTTTGTGGACTCGTTGTGTTTGGATATGTATGTATACTTTAGTTTGTATAGGACATACATATACCTTGAAGATTAAATAAGTTTTGATGACTTTCTTGTTTCAAGGAATATTGAGCTTATTGTCCATCTTTCATGATTATGATCTTCACATCTTATTTGTACACTCACATTTATTGTTTACTCATGTTTTATTTTCATGAGTCATATTATGCCTAATTGATTATGAGTGCTGACTATTTTGTGAATTTCATGTTTATGAAAAATAATTTTATTTTTTTCCTTTCTTGAAGGATTTCGTACTAGTTTACAAATTTTTCATATAACTAGTTACGGTATTCTTCGATATGGTAGAGATTTTCAAATATACATTATTTTTCAAACCTATTTTTTTTGAAAACCCCTACCATCCACGGGCAGATGGATGGGCGATCATGCTCATGTATGCTTTATATTGAAAATCATTTTAAACTTGAACATGATTGGGAGGATAGGTTATATGAGTTATACCTTGATATTATTGTTGTTTCAATTGGTATCATTGGATTCTTTCAATTGGTATCAATTTTGACCTTTCTTGTATACTCATATATATTTGTATGTATGTATGTATGTATGTTTTTCAATTCCAATAGTATCAATTTCGATTGGTATTAAACTTTTCATACATATATATATTTTATTTGTGCTTATTATATCCCTATATCTTTAAGCACAAAATTTGTTTATGCTAAAGCTTGAGTTTTAACTTTGTTTCAATTGATTCAATTTTCAATTGGTATCTTATTACAAGCTTATGCATGTGTTTTGTTGGTTTTTCATAAAGAGGGAGAAAATTCGATTTTCATATTTCAATTGGTATTTTGTTCCCTTACTTTATGATAGAAAATAGTCATTTCATTTGATATCATATACTTAAAAAGAAAAATACTCTCTTTTGATATCAAGATGTTTATTTGAATGTTTTAAAATTGGTATCAATAAGTTTGATCATTGTTTTCAAAATTGATATCAAAAATAAAAATTCTGTTTAAAGATAAATACAAAAGTTTTGATTTGTATTGCCTATATGTAAGGAGAACTTAACATCTCTTCTACATATAGATTCATGTTGAGTGTATCTTGTACTGAGGAGCTTGACATCTCTTCTTTATGTGGTACACGTTTGTAGGGGGAGCTTCACATCTCCTCTTATGCATTGCATAGTGTACGTTATGTGAATTAGGGATTGTCACCCCTCCTTCATGTAATGTATCTATGTAGGGAAGCTTCACATCTTCCTCTTCATGAATGTATATAGCACATAACATTTATTTATTGATCTATGTTTACTTTCAATTGGTATCAAGATGCTACTTTGACATATTTTCAATTGGTACCTTAATTGATTATCACCCCTATTTGGTTTTGTTTTTGTTTTTGACAAAAAGGGGGAGAACATTGTTTTTATTAACCCTTTTGTTACTTCATTGTTTCGAACAAAAAGGGGGAGAAAAAAAATTTATTGATTTAGTTTTGCTTTTATCCCTTTATTGATGATGTTTCTTTGTAGTATAAAGGGGGAGAAGATTTTGTTTTGTTTTGATTGTTTACCCTTTTATTGATGATTGACAAAAAGGGGGAGAATAATTTGTGTTTATGCATGTTTATGTGGTTTATGCATGTTGATGCATACATGTTTATGTACATTCATTGCATATTTATTGTTTATTTGTTTATGCATGAGTTAAGGGGGAGCTTCTTTGAAGCTTAACTTTAATCCATGCATATATAACTCCATGAGTTTTGTCATCATCAAAATGGGGGAGATTGTTGGCCCGGAGGCTTTCCTCTCTAGTTTTGATGATGATTAACTCATGTAATTATGTTTACTAATAATCTTGTGATTTTAGTTTCAGATCATGTAACAAGATATTAATTGGTGATTGCTTCAAAAAGAGGAGTTTGGAAGCCTTCACTTGGTGATTCCCGAGCCCGAGCGTCAAGATCATATACATAGCCTTGCTCGTTGATCACGGTGTTTTGGACCGAGTCGACTTGAAGATGAAGATCATCAAGAAGACTTAGGTATCCTATTTTAGTTTAGTGTGTTTTAGATCCATTTGTAAAGCTTAGTATAGTTCATATGCTCAAGTGCACAACACACACGTTTTATGAATTTTGGTTTTCATGAATAGTTGATCAAACAAGTTTAATTGGTTTATGTATAGTAGTTTCATTCTATACATGCATGCTTAACTTTTAAACAAACTTATTTTGACTTCCCTATTCATGTATTGAAAAATTCAAGTTTGACAAAATACATGTTTTGGTTTTTAATAAATATGATAAAACACAAATGGTTTCATATGCTTGATATTTGAGTTTAAATGTTTATCACAAGTTTATATATCAATGCAAAATGAGAAAACTTTTTGGGGATTGTTAGAAGATTTTATAAGAATTTTAGAAATATTTTAACAAGTTTTTCTGACCCAGAACTGGCTGACAGGCCAGGTCGGTCGACCGCTCGGTCGATCGCACCAGGGCCGGTCGACCGTGCGGTCGACCGACGTGCACAGAGCTGTGCACGTCTGGCAGCACAGTGGGTCGGTCGACCGACCGGTCGACCGGACCAGAGAGCTTTGCTCTCTGTATCCGGGCGGTCGACCGGGCGGTCGACCGGGATTGCCCAACGGCCATATTTATGACCGTTGGCGGTCGACCGGCCGGTCGACCGCCAGCCTGTCAGGCTGCCAGATCAGCCTAACGGCTAGTTTTCTGTTTGGCGTATATAAACCCCATTTCTTTGGGATTTTGGCTAAGATTTTCAGAGCTAAAATTTCTCTCATTTCTTGGTATTTAAAACAAGTTTTCAAAAGGTTTTAGAGCTTCAAAAGATCAATCTTTATTTTGTTTTAGAGTTTTGGAAAAATCAAAGAAAATAGAAAATTTGGGAGATTTACTTTGTTCTTCATTTCTATCGTTTAACAAGAGTTTTCCCGAGTTTTTTTCTTGAGTTTTTGTTTTCCAAACTCTAAGTTTTTTCACACTTGAGCTTATCATCTATCCTATTCTATATGATCTTTTGTTTTGTGGGAAAAGAGAGATTGTTTGTGGTTGAAAGATACCACCAAGTTGTAAACCTTATTCTTGTTGGATTGCTCCCTCTTTGGTAGAGGTTGAGGTTTGTGTTTGCTCCCTCTATTTGTGAGGTAGAGATTGTTTGTTGACTACGGGCCTCATCCCTCTTCGGTAGAGGTGGATTGTGGTTGTATTGTTGGCCCAAAGGCCTTTCACTCTAGTTTTGATGATGATTAACTCATGTAGTTATGTGTACTAATTATCTTGTGATTTTAGTTTCAGTTTATTAATCAAGATATTAGTTGTGTTTAGCTTCAACAAGATGTATTGGAAGCTTGCACATGTTGATTCAAGAGCCCGCGCATCAAAGATCATACATTGCACTTGCTCGGTGAATCAGAGTTTTTGGATCGAGCCGACTTGGAGATTGCGCTCTAGCTTGGAGATTGCGCTCTACAGGAAGACTTAGGTATCCATAGTTTTAGTTTGGGTTTAGATCCTAATTGTAAAGATTAGAATAGTATGATAAGCTCAAGTTCACAACACACACCTTTCATGTTTTGATTTTCGGTTTTAGGTTTAACCGATCTTGGTTTTCATGAATAGATTTTTTATCAAAACAAGTTTACATGGTTTATGTATATTAGATTTGTTCTATATACATGCATGCTTCAAAGTGTTTAAATATCATATTTTTGTATCATGGATAAGTTTTAGACAATGTGTATTTTCTATTCAAAATACAAGGTTTTAGAAAATACGGTTTTTGATTTTGGCAAAATTTCTATGACACAAAAATAGTCAAATATGTTTGAAATTTGTGTTAGGATTTTTAACACAAGTTTGTATTTCAATATAAAATGATAAAACTATTTTTGTGGAATTTTTAGAGATTTTGTGGATTTATTATAATATTTTTTCCCCAGATTTCAGACTGATTTTTGTCTGCCAGGCTTGGCCGGTCGACTGGTACGGTCGACCGCACCAAAGAAGCCAGTCGACCCGTTCCGGTCGACTGACGTGCACGGATACGTGCACGCAGGCTGCACTGCATCCGGTCGACCGAAGCGGTCGACCGACAGAGAGCTGTTTGCTCTCAGGTATTTTCGGTCGACCGAGGCGGTCGACCGGTAGCCACAACGGTTCTAAATTTGACCGTTGGGCGGTCGACCGTCCCGGTCGACCGGAAGGCTATTTCTGGCAAAAGTTCTGTAAACGGCTATTTTCTGTAATTGCCTATAAATACCCCATTTGAGAGAGGTTTTCTCTAAGATTTTCTGTGCGAATTTTTGCTGATTCTCTGGTGTTTTCAAAGCAATCAAAAGAAGTTTTTGAGCTTGAATTGTACAATCCTTTGGTGTTTTCATTAGGGTTTGGAAAATCAAAGAAAGGGTTTTTGGGAAGAATTTTGATTGAACTATTCTATCTTGATTTCTTGATTTTTCCCAAGGATTTTCTTTGTGATTTCTGATTTCCATTCCTTTGGTTTTCTCCACACTTGAGCAAAAATCTACTATCTATATCTATAGGTTATTTGTGTGGAAGAAGAAGTTGTTTGTGGTTGTTGTTGTGACCACCAAGTTGTAACCCAATCTTTTCTTAGCTTTGTACTTTGGGTTGTATCCCTCTAGTTGAGAGGTGATCCTTGTATTGGTTGGTGATTGGGAGTTTGTTGTATTGGTTTGGAATTTGCCTCAAGGAGGAGGTTGTGATTGCTGGAGTTTGCCTCAAGGAGGAGGTTGTGTTGGTTGGCTTGGATTTGTGCCTCAGGGAGGAGGTTGTAAAGAGAGGAGTTGGGTACTCCTTGTAAAGGGTCCTAAGTGGACGAGCTAGTGGAAATCCTTCGTGTGTCGAAGGCGGGGATGTAGAGCTGGGTGCTCGAACCTCGATAACATATCTTGTTGTTTGCGCTTGATCCATTAGCTCTCTCTATCTCTCTCTTTACTTTGTGCCTTGCCTTATTCATATTGTGCATTCATATTTGCTTGGCTTGATTGTGTGTGAATCATTTGTTCATCACACTTGAGTGTAATTTGCATTAAGTTATTAAATTCCGCATTTAGTTCATAGATTAGCATTGTCACCTATTCACCCCCCTCTAAGTGACTTTTCAATTGGTATCAGAGCTAGTGCTCCTGATATTTAGGTTTACCACCTAGGAGTGATCTTGGTTTGCTAATCTTCATTTGCATTTTCATTTGCACTCATACTAGTTTGCACTCATGGCTAGCCCTCCTATGTTTGACCTTTTTAGATTGACTCTTGGAAGGTTGACATGATTAGACATCTAAAAGGACTAGGACATTTAGTTTATCAAGCCATCACTATAGAATCCCTCCCTAATAGTAGCAAGTATAAGAAGGCCAATGCATTAGCCCTTAGGACACTTCTAGCATCTCTAAATGAACATCTTTTTACCTATTTTTGATCGCTATGATTCGGCTTTTGCAGTTTGGAGCATCTTAACGTCTCCCGAGCTTCCAAGGATCATCAACAATTGAGGAGATCCAAGAGAGACATGTCCAAAGATAAATGCTTCATGGTCCAAGGGAAAGACTCCCTTGAGGTACACTCGGATTCCCCTCTTGATGATAGCTCTAATTCTTATTGCCATGGTTGTTTTGAGGTTCAAACTTTAAATATGGAACTTACTCAAAAGCTTGAAAAATTCTTAGAAAAACACAAACTTTTGAAAGAGAATAATCTTGTTTTGAAAAATGATTAAAAGATTTATGTTCTAATTTTGAAGTAATTTTGCAAGAAAAGAAGAGATCACTAGTGAACGTGACTCACTACAATCTCAACTTGAACTTGCACTTAAAGAGATTGAAGATTTGAAAAACAAAAATGATTTTGATGATGTTGTAGAACACAATGAGGTTTTGTCTTCTAGATTGGATCTTGTTTTCAAAGAAAATCTTACTTTGAAAAATAAAATTGATTCAATTACAAAAGAATTGGATTTGG
>JAVJIF010026116.1:0-54650 GCA_038442645.1 Agave tequilana | reverse complement strand
TTTTGGTTCTACAGTTTGAGAGAGAGAGAGAGAAGGAAGAGGAGCCGGAAGAGATGGAGTGAATCTCGAGGGGCTGACGGAGCGAATCTGGAGCAGAGGTAGAGGAGAGGGGGGAGAAAGAGAGAGCTCGCAGGGGAGGGGAGAGGGAAGCCGATGAAGGAGGGGAGAGAGAGGAATGAAGAGAGACGAGAGAAGCAATGAGAGATGTCGGGATCAATGGAGGCTAGGGTAAAAATTAATTTTGTGACTGACATGATTTTCAAATGTTATTGCACAATGGTTCACCAAAAAACCAACGTCAAAATGGATTTACACGTAAGCTTCCTAAAAACTGACGTGTAATTTTAGTTTTTGCACATCAGTTCTACAGAGAACTGATGTCTAAAGTCCCATTTAAAAAATGCAATTTTTTTGAAATTTTCCACGTCAATTTTTGTTAAACCGACGTTAAATATATTATTAGACGTCGGTTTTAAACAAAAACTGGCGTGGAATAGTTTAAAAAATATCCACCATAATTGTATAATCGTTTTATTCTAAAATGGCCACCGCATCCCTTTTAACGTCGGTGCCGACTTCAATATATGAAAAGGCCGATGTAAAATCCCTTTTCTGTACTAGTATCGTGAAGAATAGATGGAGAATAAAAAGATAGTGAATAATTTCCTTCTTTTAGGTTATATTGTTTACTAACATAAAATTGCTTTTGAACTCTAATTCAAGTGATACTTATAAATCTAAGTTATTTGAGGTCACAAGTTCAATCTTGATGGATGCAATATTATTTTTTTATTCTCTGCTTACAGCAATAAGGATGATTTTTTTCAATAAGAGAGTAAATAGATGCAAGTGCCTTGTCCTTATTATACAACGGTTGAAGAATTAAAGAATTCATCCATCGTACCTAGTTCCTCTATCCCCACCACAAAATAGAGAGAAAAATAAATAAATAATCCAAGAAAACTAAACTTTGTGTATTTATTTTTGAAACTGGTAATTATACATGATAGAGTTGCGCAACCCTCTGAGAAATTCACACAAATAGAGACAGATGCAATCGGAGATATCCCAACACAACAAGAATAGAGAAAGCAAATTAACACAGTATTTACGAGGTTCGACAATTTGCCTACGTTCTCAGGTCAAGGGGGAGAGAGATTTTATTAATTCAACAATCCATACAAACCAATACAAGAGGGATATTTCTGGGATTTCAGTGATACAATAATGAGGGCTCTATCCCTTATTTATAGCCACAGAGTTTCCAAGGTTTTAGGAAACCCTAATTGGATTTGACCCCAAAACAGAAAAGGAGTTCGAATCCAGAAAGGAGACAAAACGCGTCTGCCGGTCGACCGACCCTTGTGCTCGACCGGCCGGTCGACCGGCACCAACCGAGAGCAGCCACTTTCAGTCGGTCCACCGGGCGGTTGACCATTCCTTGCCACGATCAAACGGACGATCGACCGAGCCATGTCTATGCATGTCGTGCACACGATCGACTGGGCGCTCGACCGGCCTTATCCACCGGTCGACCGGGCGGTCGATGGGCCCTGTCTTTGGCCTGCTACGTGCGTCATTCTTACTCACTTTGACTTTTGGTCTCTGTGTTATCTTCCTCTATCTCCTTATCTCCTCTCTCCCTACAATTTCTCCACCTCGGTGAAAATTTTCTACATCTGAGCCGAACTCTAACGAACACCTGGCGAAATCGACACACGATCTCGCAAAATCGACACATGATCTCGGCTTGAGAGCTCGAGCGAAATCGACACACGATCTCGTCGAATGGACACACTATCTCAACTTGGCTAATAGACGAAACCTGTTCCTTCAAAACGAATCGCCAGCACACTACAATTGATTTCCACTGATCTCACCAGATCTAAATTGAGTTTGTTGTTTGCACCTGCAACTCTCTCCAAACTCCAATATCAAATAAGCTTCCAACTTCAGCTCAGCTATTCAACCGGAATGCACCATATATGCGTTCTCATCACTCACCTGAAAAGAAATACATACGAGCTGACCAACAAACGTGTCTCCCACCCAGCAACTTCATGGAACTCTATTTCACATGACTTCAAGAAGAACTCATCATGAGCCAATATTGACTCTCTAACTAACTGGCTCTCTCCAGTTCACATGTCTTTGAGACGGTCCACCCCAATATGAGTAGAGCATGCCAAACACATTATCGGCTTCAACAAATTGGATGCACACCCCCTTAAGCAAGCTTAACTATCTTCTCAACAGAAGATCAACTGTTCATCGAGATCACAATGCTTCACCTCTACGTGAAGTTCAACTCTTCACCTCTACATGAAGTCCCAATCAGCTTCTCGAGAAGCTAAATACACTATATAGCTCATATGGGTTGCATCACCAAATGATTGCGTCTTTACGGCTGCCTATGTACCTTGTCCAAAGGACCAAGCCAACCGTAGTTCATTAAATGAGCTCTATCAAGCTTAAGTACTTGTGACTGAATCTTCAGCAGCGAACTGACCTGGCTGAGTCATATGAATCTCCTTACGTCATGGAGAACAATGACCTTCAACTTGAGTTTGTCGCGGTCACAAACTTGAGATTCATGCTTCTTTATCCACTTTCGTGGTTTTATCTTGGTTCCAATTGCTGCAAATAATCAACATTCTCATCAATGTCTTCAATCTGTTCAGCATCAAAACTGTCTACATAATCTCCACCCGGTGTCACATCGGTGAAGTCCTCACTGATACCGAACCAACTGGAGATGGTGGAGTAGCATCAACCTCCACTCCACTGCGATACTTCCTTGGTTTTCGTCTCTCTCCACCTGCTGAGAGACGGTAGACTTCAACACTGAAGTCTCATCAAACATGACATGCTGACTCATCATGATCTACTTGTTTTCTGGGTCCCCTTTCATATTTCTTTTGATACCCAAAAACACAAAATTTCTTTGCTCACGGATTCACCTTTGTCATCTTTGACACTAAAGTAGGCCAGACTTTCAAATTCCCGCAGCAAACCATGACCTTGAGTAGCTTTTCAGACCAAACTTCTAGGGGAGTTTTACCTCCTATCGCAGTCGATGACAATCCATTTATGAGATGGCTAGCGTATACAATCGCCTCAGTCTAAATAATTTGTCTAATTGTGCATAGATAACAAACACCAAGCCTTCTCCAGCAAGGAACAGTTTATCTCCTTAGACAACTCGTGTCTTCCATCTGTGAAGTGAGTACCATACCAGTGTTGGCGCGAAATTGTAGGAATTAGTTCATGTATCTTTTAACGTTACCAATTTGTAACTCTTTGATCTTCCTACCAGTCTGCTTCTCCATCATATCCTTCCACTTCACCAACATATTTAGGGCTTCACACTTTTGTCTAATGGGATATATCCAACAATGCCTAGATAAATTATCAATAAAAAAGACAACCTTTGACCTCCAAGCGATGCAGTCTTAGCAGGTCCCTAAATATTTACATGAATACAATCAAGAAGACCTTCTGAGTGGTGAGTTGTGGTGTTTTCACACTCGTCTCTTGTCCAGAACGCCATGTTCACCCAATTCTAAGTTGCAGGTAGCAGCACCTTCTCATGATCCCTTCTTTGTTGGAGCTTATTGCTCTTGTCTTCATTATTCTCCTCAACATTGGTCTCACCTCCGCTGTCTGGTCCTTGACGGGCCTAACGGTGGTGGAACGGTGGGGCTCTGGTGGTGGTGGTTCTAGTTCTTGTTCTGCTTATGGCTCTGGGTACGGCGAAGGTACCAGTGGAGTGAGCGGGGGGCTACGGCAAAAGAGGTGGCAGAGGTGGTGGTGGCAGCCATGGACAAGGTGGTGGTGGAGGATCTAGACACGGGTCAGGGTCGGGGTCGGGTTATGAGTTGGGTTCGGGTGGTGGAGTTGGCAGAGGATATGGCAGCAGCACCGTTGGAGGTGGCGCTGGCGGTGGTGGAGATGGTGGCAGTCAAGGATCCAGATATGGGTCCGGATACGGGTTGGATTTGAAGTACGGTCGGTTTTGGTGGTGGAGTTGGTGGAGGATATGGTAGTGGCGGGGGGTGGTGGGGTTCTGGTGGAGGGAGTGGAAATCATTGCAGGTCCGGATAAACAGTTCAGGCTCTAGTTCTGGATATAGAGCTGGGATGGGAATGCATGTGGGTAGGGAAGTGGGGGGTGGAGCGATGATGGAGGAGCTGGATTAGGTTTCGCGTCAGGTTCCGGATCTGGATCCGGATATGGATCCAGTGATGGATCCTGGTACGGTGGTGGTAGGGGACACTACTGAATGGGTTTCAGCTTCAACAATGTATATGGCCTATTTGGTAAATTAGAAGTAAGAGAAGAAGGAAGATAGTGGATGAAGATAAAATAAAGAGAGGAAGAACCTCTTCCTTCTCCCCCTCTTGTTTGTTTGGGCAAATTTGGAAGAAGAAAGAGGGAAAAAACCAAAAAAAATTAACTTATGTGCCAAAAACTGCCACTCCTCTGTGACATCCTCGCCGCCACCTCCTCCCCTCTCTCGCCTTGCCCTCTCCTCTTCTGCCACCTCCTCTCCATTGACCTCCTCCAACATAGACCTCCTCCCTGCCCACACTCCAACATCGACCTCATCGTCCTCGACGTCGAGCTCTTTGCTGTCAACCTCGACATCAACATCCAGCTCATCCCATCGACCTAGACATCCAGCTCCTCATCGTCGACCTCTCCAACCTCGAATCCAGCTCTTCTCTGTTAACCTCAACATTCAGCTCCTATGTGACGTCCAGCTTCTCGTCGTCGTTCTCTGCGATGTCGACCTCGACAACCTCACCGTCCTCTGCGATGTCGAGATTGACGACAAAAGAGAGGGCGCGGGAAGGAGATGGAAGGCAGGAGAAGGTGGGAGGGAAGAGATTAAAAAATAAAACAAAACTCCTAGATCTATGCACGCATCTTGAGATCAGCTCATTTTTTTAGGGGAAGAAATCTCTTCCCTCTCTTCCGCCATGTCGGCGGCCCCGTTGGAGCCAACGTGGAGGAAGAGATCCTTTTCCTCTAAAAAACAAACATCAGAACAGGAAAGAGAGCTCTCTTCCACTTTCTTTCAAGAAAACAAACAGGGCCATAGTGTATGATGTTAACTAAATGCTTGCTTGCTTATGAGCTTACTTGTTGAAGTTGAAATGTATGAAGAAAACAAGTACTTGCTTCGTACCTATTTGAAAACTAAATAAAAAGAAGTTTATATATATGACTTGCATAATTGGTTTCTAAATTTTCGGTTATGGTTATGTATGAAGGTATAACTTCAAAGTAAATATAATTTGTGAACTTTATTACGAGCGCAATATAAAGCATAAACTCCCAATGTATATATTTCATGATCCGAAGCAATATTTTTTACCTACGAAGATTGGAGATTGGAAATTTGAACCACTGTACTTATATATAAGTTTTTTTATCTTTAGAAACATAAGAATAAATATTAGTAAATCATATTTTACTTAATAATTGAAAAGTTTTTCTTTGCTTAATGAGATCCCCGAGGAGATTGGTACATGAGCGTCGTCAATTTTGTCTCAAAATTCTACGATAAATAGCTCCTTTTGTAAACATATTTGCAGTAAATCTGAATGCACAAAGAGTAAATTCTCAAATGATTTAAGTGTACTCTTAATTTTCAAGGCTTCATGTTAACTCTAATGTAGGTTGAGACAGCAAATTTGATCAATTCAATAGTTGAAACATAGGTTTTCTATTTTATGATCAAGAGAACCAAAAGAAGATTCCAACACATCTTGAGTGAAAAAATAGCACCCGTATGTGAAAGTGATAATGTTTTCAACGTATAAGAGTTATTCTGTAACTCTCAAGGTGATCCGTAAATTCAGACCACAGTTGTATTATCCTGAATTGTACTAATTAGCAGTGAGTTTTCAATTTTATTTTTAGCTTTCATTTTTCTTTTAGGAATGAGTAATGCTATTTTGGGTCAAGTTTCTCACTCAAGGCTACATGACATGTGGCTCGTATATAATTCATGGAAGGTGGGGCATAAAGATTTTACTCTTGATTTAGATTTGAATTATTTGAGTTAGTAAATTTCAAATTAGAAAAGACTTTAGGTATCTAGGATTTCTAATTATTTATCTTTTTTCACTTTTTATTTTACTTTATTAGTTTTGTTAGGGATTGAGAACTTCACCGGCAATCTCAACACATCATGAGATCGATTATCTCGAGCACACAAAATGAATAACAAGCACAAGAAGAAGAAGACAACAGATTTACGTGGTTGGGCGCAACTTCGGCCTACATCCACGGGGTATATATATGAAATCCACTATAAGAAATGAACAATACAAGACTTCAAGAGAACCAAGTTTCTCACTCACCTCACTCTCTCTCTTGTCTCATTGTTTCACATCTCTTCCAAAGTCACTTCACATCTAACTTCACTACTACAAATGTGAGAAAAAGTGTTGGCACTTGTAACATCGTTTAGTAAACAAATGATGCTATATATGGGGTGCTGGCCTTTTCGTAAATTACTAGACACTTGGGTCGTATATAGGACCCACTTTTCGTGTCGGTATAAGATAACCAACATGAAATGGCATATATAGGTCCCACTTTTTCTGTTTAGAGCAACACATATTGTTGACTATAAAAGAATCGACGCGAAAAGATGTGCTATGGCATCGGTTTTTAAACGAACCAACTTGAAAAGTCAGGGTCCGACTTTTCGCATCGATTCGTTTAAAGAACTAACGCGAAAAGTCAGGACTTTTCGCGCGGTTCTTATATAGAACCGATGCCATAGGTCGACACCACCCACTAATTGTTGTAACAAATTAGAGCTCTATGACACCAATTTGTTACTCCCGGGATCAACGTTTGCGAACTTGACAATATGATGATAGTTAAAAGAAAAATTATTGTAAAGAAAACTAGCAATACCTAAACAAAAAGTAGTAAGAAGAAATAACACAAGGATTTAATGTGGTTAGGCCCAAACTTGGCCTACATGCATGTGGAGAAAAGAGTTTTATTAAAATTTGAAACAAAAAGATTTAACCTTCTTTCTTGATCCCACAAGAGTATTCACCTTTGCCTTAAATTAAGACTTAGATTACACGATTATACCTTCTCTCTCTGAACCTTCACCTTGCTCCTCTCTTCTTGGCTTCTTCTGATCTCCTTTACTTGAGATTAATTTACAATGCTGGGTTACAACCTTTATTTATAAGATTTTACAATACAATGGCTATGAGATGATTGGCCATTGGATTCTTGATGAATCTTGATTAATCCTATTAGGAGTGATCTTCTTGATCCAGAAGAATTCTAGATCCTTTAATTTTTAAAAACAAACCTTCATTGAATAGAAACTGAATCATATTCTACTCAACCAGAAAGAAAAGTTGCGCCTAAAAGAAAACTGTTTCTACTTCAGAAATTGCCTCGATTAGTCGACTTATCCTAAGGATTAGTCAACTAATCCTTGTCATTAGTCGACTTATAAACTATATAATCGACTACTATATAATGTTTCCTCTCTATTTCTGCCCTATATTCGTCGTGGTCGACTACTAGTCGACTGGACTTGTGCATTAGTCAACTGATAAAGTTATAAGCCGACTAATCCGCACCCTTTTTAATTTGCTTCTTTTTACTTCAAGCCATCATCTTCTCCTACTGATGGATTTTCTTGGACCATTATCTCCTCTTAAAAATAAGGCAAGATTCTAACACTAATGACCCTGACCCCCATTAGAGAGCTCCAGTGCAATCCTAACTCTCTCTTCCTGCTCGCTGACCTCTTTCTGCCTTGATCTCCCCCATTGTGTCCGCCCTCTATCACCTTGATCTCCCCCTCATTGCCCTCGTCATTGCCAACAATGAGTCCCTCGCCACCCTCGAGGCCGTACTCGTCGTTTCTCTCCGACCAATAACCTGTCTCCTCTGAATAATCTCCCCGCCCTCGCTGCTTTGATTTCCCCCTCATTGCCCTCGTCCTTGCCGACAACGAGGCCTTCGTCGACCTCGAGGCCCTCGCTGCCTTGATCTCGTCCCTTGCCTCCCTGATCTCGTCCCTTGCCTCCTTGATCTCGCCCGCCGCCTTCGAGGCCCCCGCTGCCCTCTTTCTCCGACCAAGAACGGGACTCTTCCGCCCTGATCTCCTTACCCTCTCCACCCTGATCTCCCCCCTCGACCACGGACGGGCCTCCGCCATACAGATCTCCCATGCCTCCCTGATCTCCTCATCGCCTTGATCTCTCAACCATGAACGAACGCTCCTTCCTCGTGGCTTCAAGGTAATCACTGCATATTTTTTTAAAATTTCTTCAATTGGCTGTATTGTGCTTCATATTAGAGTGAAATCGTGAGTGATCCCAAGTTCTTTGTTTGCTAGATAAATTATTTTTGAGTGATCTCAAATTATAGCTGTGAGTTGGCTTTTGTTGTACGTGTTTTTATGTCGATTATTTATTAACCACCATTAAAAGCTCGACTTTTAATATTGTAGTGGGAACGCAAATTATGTATGTTTACTCCTTAATTACATGTTTTGTTTATTGTAAATAATTCAATTTTTTATTTTTTATGTCCATACTAGATAAAGATGGATTAGAAATGAATGATTGCTAATAGGTTAAGTCTAAAATATTGAAATAATGTAGGAGAGTTTATTAAGTTTGTTGTTGAGCGTGCCGACAATCCTAATCATATTAAGTGTCCATGCATAAGATGTGCTTTATTGATATAGTTAAGGTGAAGTATTAAGAGATCACTTATTCATCAATGAGATTGATTAAGGTTATACAAGATGGATATGACATGGTAAGAGTGTAACAAAAGATAGATCTATAATTTAGCTAAAAAAGATGTGATAAAAGAGAAAGTTGACTGTAATGAGGGTAATAAATTAGAAGATATGGTATATGATGTAGAAGAAAATTTTATGGGTCGCCACAAAAAAATTGGATGACTTGAAGAATGATGCAGAAATAATTTTATATGTTGGTTGTTTTAAATTCACTAAGTTGGCTGCAGTGTTAAGATTGTACAATTTAAAAGTGAAAAATGAGTAGAGAGATCAAAGTTTTATGGACTTACTCCAACTTATAAATATATGCTTATAGAAGATAATGAACTTCCGGATCATATGTACGAGGCCAAGAAGATCTTGTGCTCTGTGAGTATGGACTATGAGAGGATATATGTTTGACTGTATTTTGTATCGAAATGAATACGAAAGTTTAAAGGAATGTCAGCTATGTGGAAGTTTATGGTACAAAACAATTAAGAAATATCCAGCTAGGTGTTATGATATTTTTCAGTAATACCTACATTTCAACGCATGTCTAGCAATGCAGAACTTGCGAAGAGTTTAACATGAATTCAGACGAGAGGATTATTGATAATATGGTTCAGCATCCGACTGATTCCCTGTAATAGAAAATGATTGATTTGAAGTTTTTGAATTTGATATGATGCAAAAAAATCTCCAGTTATATCTTTCGAGTGATGAAATGAACCCACACGGTAACATAAGCAGCACACACAGTATATGGTTAGTTATTTTGACTATTTATAATCTAAATTAGATTTAGTTAAAATGAGATTGCATAAGAAGTTGGCACCATAGAAGAGGGGACAGAATACATATTTACTGCCAGCATGTTATACTTTGTCGAGAAAAGAGAAGATAGAATTATGTCAGTGTCTTATTGGAATTAAAATATCAAGTGGTTACTCACATAATATTTGAAGTTTCGTGTCAATGAAAGATCTAAAGCTAGTTAGATTGAAGTCTCATAATTATCATGCATTGATACACTAATTATTACCTGTAGCTATACGTTCTATATTGTCGAGACATGTTCACCATGTCATTACCCAACTTTATTTTTTCTTCAATGCAATATATAGTAAGGTAATTGACCGAGAAAATTAGAAAAGTTACCAAAGGATATTGTGGTTACTCTGTGTGTCAGCTCGAGATGTATTTTTCACATTTATTTTTTTGATATCATGGTGTATCAACTGTTCACCTGATTGGAAGATTAAACTATATGGTCTGATCTTTTGAGATGGATGTACCCATTTGAGTGATCCATGAAAATATTAAAAGAATATGTGAGGAATCAAAATCGACCTGAAAGTTGCATTGTTAAATGTTACATATATGAAGAGCCAGTCAAGTTTGCAACAAATATTTATCAAATTTTGAAGCTATATGACTTCTTAAGAGGTTGTGTACTAATAGAACAGATGTGATTACTAAAATTTATTGTGTCAAGCACGTAGATATGTCTTGTATAATAGTGATGAAGCATAACCTTATATAAATGAGCATATAGACTTTCTAAGACGCATCAATTCAACAAAAAGGGAGAAGTGGGTAGATGAACGCAATAAATTGTTCATTAATTGGTTTCGAAATCGAATTGAAGCTCAACTGACAAATACACCAAATAGTATCTCTAGTAATTTGAGATGGTTAGCGCATGGGCCTCGTACATATGTTTTCTCTTATCGTAGGTATTGTACAAACGGTTATTGTTTTTACACAAATGCACATGATGACAAGTGTATTATACAGAACAGTGAGGTGACATTAGTGGCTCAAACAATTCATATTTTCAATGTCAAAGATAAAAAACTAATATTTGCAAATATGTCATACTATGGAGTAATCGAGAACATATGAGAGTTAGATTACATTATGTTTCATCATACAGTGTGCCGATGTAAATAGGTAGAGAATAAAAATGGCATCAAAATTAATGAGTTAGGATTCATTCAAGTTGATCTTAACAAAGAGGGTCACAAAGAGGACAAATTTATATTGGCATCTTAAGCAAAATAAGTATTTTACATCACAGATCCTGCTGATAAGAAATAGACTATTATTCTCTCGACACTGCCAAATATTTCTATTGATGGTAATATTGAGAAGATATAGGTGATAATATTGATGAGGTTTCCTCTTTTTCTTTGAGATTAACAATAGGGCATAATATTGATAAGGTTCTCTCTTTTTCTTTGAGATTAACAAGAAGAGATAATATTGATAATATTGACGGTGATGATGTCGAGGAAGAGGAGTTTTACATTAGAGAAGATCATTTTGAAGGCATATTAGTTGAGAAAACAAGCAAAAAAAACAAAACAAAAAAACTTAAAGGTAAATTTATTTGAACTTGAATTGTTTGAATAGCTTGCATATTTATCTATTTATTTATGCTCATTAATTGACCCTTGTTATTATTTAATTTTTTATATTTTTAATATTTTTGTTTATATTCCTTAACAGGCATATGGGTTCATCCGACAATAGTCCAAAAAGGAAGACTCGAGGTGCCACTTGTAGGAAGAGAAATACCATCAGAGCCAAAGACAAAGAAAGACCGACAGCAGTTACCGATCGACCGGCTGGTCAACCGGTGTGCACCAACTTGCATAGACAATAACGGTCAACCACATCAAATGATCGGTAATTGCAGAAGAGAGACACCATCAGAGCCAAAGATGAAGAAAGACCGACAACAGTTACCGGTCGACCGGCCGGTCGATCGGTGTGCACCAACGTGCACAAGCAAAACGGTCCACCGCCGGTCGACCGCACGGTCGACCGACTGATATGGCTTTACTCTTGGGTTAGAGCGGTCGACCACTCGGTCGACCGGGACTTGGGTCGGTCGACTGACAGACGGATCCTTCCAGATTTCAGATTTCTTTTCTGAATTGGAAACGAGTCCAATTGAGGTTTTCAATTCTTCTGGGTCTCCTTGGCTATAAATAAAGGGGCAGAGTTCTCTTCATATGTATGCATGAAATTGTATTGGTTATTGAATTAATAAAGCACTCTCTTTCTTACTCCGAGGACGTAGGCAAATTGCCGAACCTCATTAAATCTTCTGTTTTGCTTCTTCTATTATTTTCTTGTTCTTGTCACTGGGTGGTTACTTCTCTACTGTATCTGTGACTGAAGGGTTCCTCATTAATTGATGATCTGTGCACAATAATTGGTATCAGAGTATCCAGGTTCGTCGTGGGATCATCTGGTAATTCCAAGGGCATCAGTTATTATTTGGCGGATATTGTGTGTCGATCTTAAAATGGCGTTGGGACTGTTTATGGGATCGTGTGTCGATCAAAACAGCGTATAGATTGCTCGAGGAATCAATTTGGAGGATAGATTGCTTCGGAAACTCTTCGAGGGTTTCGCCTGGAGGTAAAAATCTATCTTTATCAAATTTGTTTTATATAACTCTGTTTATTTTCGTATTACTTTAAGGATCCAGTCAAGAAGATGGCTGGAGAAAGTACATCGATGGAGAAATCTACGAATCCACATCCGTTGAGGATTGATGTGGTGAAATTCAATGGCACGAACAACTTTGATATGTGGAGATGCGAGGTGATGGATGCACTGACGGCATCAAATCTCGAAGACACTCCACGTTTGGAGAAGAAGCGAAACTCAACTACTAAAGAAGATTGGGATAAGATGAACCAAACAGCGTGTGGCTTAATCAAGTCTTATTTGACACAAGACATTAAGTATCATGTGTTGCACGAAACATCTGCGAGGCAGTTGTGAAAAATCCTAGAGAAAAAGTATCTGACTAAAAGCATTGAATCAAGGCTGCAGCTAAAAAGTAAGCTTTATAGTTTTCAGATGAAGAGAGTATGCTCCATTAATAAATACTTGAATCGCTGCACAAAACTTCTTATAGATTTAGTTAATGTGGATGTGAAGATTGATGAAGAAGATAAAGCGGTAATTCTCTTGAACTCTCTTCCTGTAGAGGAGTGTGAGACTTTTACTCTAACATTGATCAATGGTAGAAAATCCCTTAACTATAATGAAGTGTTAGCTGCTCTTGCTAACTACGATACGAGGAGGCAAGATAGACTGTCTTCTAAGGCGAGCACGTCAGCAGAGGCACTGGCGGTAAGAGGCAGAGGTTCATACAGAAAGGGCAAAGGTGATCGAGAGAGATCGAAGTCCAGGCCAGGGTTTTAGAGATCTAAAGAAGAACCAGTGTGTCTTTTGTAAAGAATTTGGGCACTGAAAAGTAATTGTCTAAAGGCCAAAGGAAGAAGAAGGAGTTAAAGTCTGAGGCAAACCTTGCACGAGTGGTCAGTACTCAAGTCAGTACCTCATAGGTAAGTGGATCAGATTCGGACTAATTAGTATTCTCTTTCTCTGTTACTACTCCTATCATTACCTACTCAGGAGATACCGAGTGGATATTAGATACTGGTGCTATTACCATGTGTGCCCGAATAGGGATTGGTTTTCTAGCTTTGAGAAGCTAGATGAATGTTCAGTTGTTATGGGCGATGATCATCCATGTACCATGAAAGATGTAGGAACAGTCCAGATCAAGATGTTTGATGGGATGATACGAGAATTGAAGTAAGTGAGGTATGTACCTCAATTTAAGAGAAACCTTATCTTTGTTGGAGCTTTGGAGACATTGGGTCTTGTGGTATCAATAAAGGATGGAGTCCTCAAGATGACCAAAGGCTCAATGGTGGTTCTGAAGACCGTCCGTCGGAACAATCTTTACTACTTGAAGGATAGTACTGTTACAGGGCAAGTGGCAATCTCTACGGATTCAGATGATGACTCAACCAGGCTATGGCATATGAGGTTAGGACACACAGGTGAAAAGTCTTTGCAAGCTCTTGCAAAACAAGGATTATTGAAAGGTGTCAGAACCTACAAGGTGGAACTTTGTGAACATTGTGTCATCAGAAAGAAGAATAAAGTGAAATTCAGTACAGCAACTCATTACACCAAGGAGATTCTGGATTATGTTCACACAGATGTTTGAGGACCTACCAAGACTGCATCAATTGGAGGTAACCACTACTTTGTGACTTTTATTGATGATTATTCTAGGCGATGTTGGGTATATATCATGAAGTACAAAAGGGAAGTCCTAGAATTATTTGTGGAGTGGAAGAGGAATTTGGAGAGAAGTACGGGAAGAAAAATCAAGGTCCTCCGTTCAGATAATGGAGGAGACTATAAGTCTGATCTTTCCTTAAGCTATGTCGTGATGAGAGCATAGAGAGGCACTTCACAATGAGGGAAACACTGCAACAGAACGGGGTAGCAGAAAGGATGAACATGACCTTACTAGAGAAGGTCTGTTGTATGTTATCTAATGCTGGATTATCGAAGAATTTTTGAGCTGAGGCTTTGGCATATGCTTGCTATCTTTTCAACATGTTGCCTTCGTCTGAATTGGAGGGAAAACTCCTCTAGAGGTTTGGCCAAAAAAATTGCTCCTGATTATGATTCGCTAAGGATATTTGATTATCCAGCCTACTCATGTTAAAGAAGATAAGTTAGACCCAAGAGCGAAGAAGGGATGTTCGTAGGATTCAAGAAAGTAATAAAAGGCTACAAAATCTTGGATCCTAAGGGCATGTAATTTATTTTCAGCAAAGATTCACATTTGATGAGGCTTCAATGTTGAAGCCTACAATCTCTCGGCAGGTGGAGATTGTTATGACCAAAGAAGTATCACAGCAGGTGGAGAATGATACTAATTCACTATCTCTAGAAAGTTCAGTATCCATGAGGATCATGCCTAAGGTGACACAAGGTAATGATCAAGTAGCTGAGGTAGATACTGATGATGATGAGGATCAAAAACAGATCATGGGTAATATTCCTGAATCCAGTACAGTTAGAAGACCAAGAGGAACACGCGTAAACCAAGTTGGCTCACTATAAATATGGTTATCGCTTATGCTCTTCCGGTCATTAAAAAGGCAATCCCGTCCACATACAGGGAAGCTGAAATCAGTCAGAATCAAAGATGTGAAAAGATGCCATGGAAGAAGATATGAATTCTCTATACAAAATGACACTTGGGAACTCACAGTGTCGCCCAAAGGAAAGAAGGCAATTGGCTGTAAGTGGGTGTACGCAAAGAAACAGGGATCTCTCAAAGAAGATATAGTGCGCTACAAAGCCAGATTGGTAGCAAAAGGCTACACACAAAGAGAAGGAATTGACTACAACGAGATATTTTCTCCTGTTGTAAAGCATTCTTCAATTCACATCCTATTGGCTCTGGTAGCACAGTACGAGTTGGATCTTGATCAACTCGATATAAAGACTGCTTTTCTCCATGGCGATCTGGATGAAGAAATCTATATGTCTCAACCGACGGGGTTCAAAACTGCAGGAAAAGAAAATATGGTGTGCAAACTGAAGAAATGTTGTATGATTAAAATTATCCCCTAAATAATGGTACAAGCGTTTCGACAACTTCATCCGAGGAAAGAGATACACAGGTAAAAATTATGACCTATGTGTGTATTACAACAAGCTACCTACATGAGAGTATATCTATCTACTATTATATGTAGATGATATGCTTATTGTTTCAAAAATTAGATCCGCAATTGATGACCTGAAAAAGGATTTATCTTCTGAGTTTGAGATGAAAGATCTTGGTGAAGCAAAGAAGGCGTTAGGCATGGAAATTGAACGAGACCGAAGAACTGGCAAGGTGAGCTTGACACAAAAGGGGGATTTGCAAAAGGTACTTCAGAGGTTCAACATCGACAAGGATACGAAATCTGTAAGTACACCACTAGCTCCTCATTTCAAGTTAAAAGTCAATATGTCTCCAAAAACTATTGAAGAACGTGAGCACATGACTCGCGTGCCATATGCTAGAGCAGTTGGTAGTCTGATTTATGCAATGGTGTGTACAGACCAGATTTGTCACAAGCTGTCTCCATGATTAGTAGATATATGCATGATCCTGAAAAGGTCATTGGGATGCAGTGAAGTGGGTTCTTCGGTACATTAAAGGTACCATAGATATTGAATTAGTTTTCGAGAAGGATTCCACTGGGAAGCAGGAATGTATCGGATATGTTGACTCCAATTATGCAGGAGACCTTGACAAACGCCGGTCCACAATGGGGTATGTATTTACATTATCTCAAGCACCGGTCAGTTGGCGCTCTATTCTACAGTCTACCGTCGCATTGTCTACACAGAGGCCGAATACATGGCCATGACAGAGGCTATGAGGAGGCAATATGACTTCAAGGGTTGCTCGATGACTTGAGGATTGAACAGGATCTGCTGAAGATCAATTGTGATAGTATAAGTGCTATCTATTTAGCAAAGAACCAGGTGTATCATGCAAGGACGAAGTACATAGATGTCAGGTTCCACTTTGTTCGGGAGATTCTTGATGATGGTAATATTGAGTTACTGAAGATTCACACAAAGGAAAATCCCGCCGATATGCTTACCAAGGTGGTGTCAAGAGTAAAATTTACACATTGTAAAGCATTGCTCCATATCTTTCTTGTCGCATGAGCTTATTGGAACTCATTCGGATGAACTACGGATGGCTTGATCCCTTGGGCAGGGTACGTAAGCAGCCACACTGGTGCAGCAACTTTCGAGTCGACAGATCCTATGCTGAGATCGGCTCAGATTTGCGAAATCTTCACCGAGCTGGAGAATTGTAGAAAGAGAGATACCATCAGAGCCAAGACCGACAACAGTTACCGGTCGACTGGTGTGCACTAATGTGCACAGGTAATAACGGTCGACCGCCCGGTTGACCGCAGCAGACGACTGGTAATTGTAGGAAGAGAGATACCATCAGAGCGAAAGACGAAGAAAGACCGATAGCAGTTACCGGTCGAACGGCCAATCAACCAACGTGCACAGGCATTAACGGTCGACCGCCTGGTCGACCGCACGGTCGACCGGCTGACATGGCTTTGCTTTCGGGTTGGAGCGGTCAAACGCTCGGTCGATCGAGACTTGGGTCAGTCGACCGGCCGGGCGACCGACAAACGGATCCTTCCAGATTTCAAATTTCTTTTCTGAATTGAAAACGAGTCCAATTGAGGTTTTTAATTCTTTTGGGTCTCCTTGGCTATAAATAAAGGGGCAGAGTCCTCTTCATATATATGCATGAAATTGTATTGGTTATTGAATCAATAAAGCACTCTCTTTCTTACCCCGAGGACGTAGGCAAATCGCCGAACCTCGTTAAATCTTGTATTTTGCTTTCTTCCTATTGTTTCCTTATTCTTGTCATTGGATGGTACTTCTCTACTGCATTTGTGACTGAAGGGTTCCTCATTGATTGTTGATCTGCGCACAACACCACTCGCATGAATCATCTACCCAACATTAGACATTTAGGAAACAAAATAGTTGTTGAAATCAATAATTTGAATGAGCCTCTTAGTGATCCCAGAATGTAAATACAAAGTTATCTTGGAGTCGTTACTCGTCAAAATGTCCTTATCAATATTTCGGATTAGATGCCGGATTTCCAAAGAGTCAAAGGACAAGTTTTGGGATTAGTTAATGATAAAAATTATTATTTAATTATCTATATATTTATAAATATTATTTTAATATGTGTGACTTATTGCACTCTGTATTTGAAGTAGAAGAGTGTCGGAAGAAAGACTTGTTAATTTATGCATAAAATAAATAGACATACTTTAAAAATAATTTGACAAGGTAATACCTTGCTAAAGATCTGACTGACCATCCACCAGAAATTTATGTTCATTCTATTGTTTAAGAAGTTTGACACCGATTTGTGATTTATCGTACAACTCAAGAGTTTAAAATATAATTAATTTTTAGCTTAACATAAATATAAGCACAAATTTGGACGCAAGGGATATGCGTGTCTTGAAAAGAATATGGTTAGAATATGTGATAATTGTTGAATTTTAATTAACATAATATTTTATAAATTAAGACCTATATGAGTATATATTTTCTAAAATAACTTGCTCAGAAATCAACAGAGCCGTCAGAGGATGATTCATTATCAGAGTCCACATTTTTTAGGCACAAATTGTGGATAGCACCTAGGCCGAAATCAAATGGTACGTACATCAATGATGACGCTGCAAACATTGCTACAAAAAATGTATGTGCTTGTATTTACAACAAAATTATCATACATTTGCTATTTAAAAAATATGTGTTAACTCTCAATTATTTTCCTAGGAACAAGTTACTCAGTCAGCGATGCAGGGAGATATTCATCCAACCGGGAGAGATGACATGTTAACATTGGCATTAGAAACTCTCGAGCATCCCAATCGTGTTAGAGACATCGGAGAAGTGGCTACTCTTACCAACTTCTTCAATCAATCTTGTCGACATCGTTTACTATGACAAATGAGGAGATGACTGCATATATGAATGCACTGTTTCAAAACATGAGACAAAGCATTAGAGAAGAAATCAGGGAACAGGTTCAATAAGAGTACATTCATTTATCATCTCAGCCTTGTCTGCCCCTTGTCCTCCACCGAATAGCGGAGATGACAGTTGCTCAGTTTCAAGACACGTAGCCGAGATTCAGTGGTTATCTTATTTATTAATTGTAATTTGTCACATAAATATTTTGTTAATTTCATGTTTATTAGTTTATGACACAGGTTGATAATCTTATATGTGAATTGGCCATTGATCCCCATAAAGTGGTTTGTGACGCTTTGATATGCTAATGAATACCAATTACTTCACGGTCAGTCACTTGGAGAGGATTGTTATAGACTGTCCATCGTATTGTTATTGAACTATTCTACACCGCTACCATTTCACTTGAAGATATTTGTATCGTCGGTGAAGCTATTGGTACTTATGTTTCGTGGTCAAGAAGACTTGTCATTTTGGATCTATAAATATGTTATCAAAGTTAAAATACATGTATTAATTTTTATAATTTGATTAATAATAGCCAATGGCTAAATGGGATAAAGGGAAGGAGGTGGCATCACCTTTGGTTGCGGGGAGCATCCCTACCTATCAATCGGCCAACCAGCCACAACCTAGTAAGGCAAAAGACAATAACTCACAATTTAAGACATTGAAGATGTTTATGAATGTGATTAGTGATGATTACACTATTTCAGTACCCATGCCATAAACGTGGGACATGATCACATGATTTACATCGACAAGTATGAGATCACACAGTTTGGATCTAGAAATGAGATAGGTGGGTCTACCATTTTCATTTACATTAAGTAAGTTATTAATGTTTATTATTTTTTGGAATTTAATATTTTTAGGTTTTATAATTAATAATTTGTGATATTTTTTAGATTTTTTTAACTTGTGTGTGAAAGCGAGAATATCTAAAAATTATGATTTTATTTGTCTAAATTTTATCGTTATCACTATGAGTACAAAAGCTAGTGATAAAGTTGCAAAGACCAAATATATCATAAACACAATGTATGAATTCATACCCAGGCGTTTGTATTTTTTGCCACATAATGCAGGGTAAGTAACTCATTTTTTATAATAAAATTCAATTGTTATTTTTATTAAATTTTTATATGAATTTCTTTTATAGATCACATTGGATATTGTGTGTGGTTGACCCCCACAAGTATGTATATTGGTTATGTTCATTCTTGAAAAATTTGTGAGAAATATTAAGACTGTGATTAATATGTAAGTGTCTCAAAGTTGTATTTTTTCGTTACCTCTATTAAAAAAATTAATCTCTATTAATATGTGAGTATTTTATATTCCAAATTTATGAAAAGGGCCCTCGCCATGTTTATCTCAACAAGTAGAAATCAAAATATACGGCCTTCACATAAACCTTAATGGAATATTATTAAAGTATTTTTTATTTAGTATTTGATACTTTTTTTAAAATAATAAAGTTTAAACTATTTATGTACTAATATATTAATCTAATTCTTAGAGTGTCCTCATCAACCCGATAGCATTCAGTGTGGATGCTACGTTATGCGGATGATGTGGAAAATCATCCACTCTTGAATGAATGTTATTCCAATAGAGTTATAATTAATTATCTACATCAGAGCATTTTCGTTAGTATTAAATTTAACAAAAATATTTCAATATGTTTGTAGTTCAATTCTGGTAAAACTTATATGGAATATGAAATCAATGAAATTTTGGAGGAGTGGACAGATACTTATTTAAATTAATTTAATAGTAAGTATTTTTGTTAATACTTTAGTTCTACATTATTTAAGTCGCATACTTGTGATAAAGTTTTCTCATTCTAATTACACACTAGATCTAAAGAGAAAGAGTACTTGTGCAGGGTACTGACTTTTCAACTTGAGTGTGTAGTGTAATTCTCCTCTGGTTTGCTTATAAAAGATATCTACGTTGCGGTAAGTCCTTTTATCCATACTTGATCTTAATTTTTTTCTCTTCTATTATTAAGTATATATCTTTGCATGTTTTTGGCTCAAATAGATTCCGAATATATTGGGATTCAGCTTCAACATAGTACAAATGGTATTATATATAATCTATAAGGATGTAAAGGTGCAAGTAAAACTATTTTGGTACAAGTAAAATTCTCTTCACTTTAATTTTGGGCATGTTTCAATTTAATGCTTGTTGTTTTAGCTTTCATTATAGTAAATGTTGTTTGACTATTGGATTTGTATTCGGATATATATGAATATGTGTTTGGTTATATATTGCATGTATTGGATGTGAATGTGTATTTGGGTATTTATTTGCATGTATTAGATAAATTTACGAGCCAGATATGTGTATTTCATGAATGTACAGGTCGGATGTGTAATCTTTTGAATGTATAATGATTTTTGTATTCAATTAAATTTTATTAAAAAATCCCGCCTTACGCGTCCGTTCTAAGTAGAACCGACGCGGAAGGCCGGCCTTATGGGTGGTTCTACGAAATCAGTGTTTTGCGTCGGATAAAATCTGGGGTGAAACATCTGACTTTTCGCGTGTCTTTGATACGTGTCGGTTTTACGAGCGACATTATTTTCGTTTCGCATCGGATTAATCGGACGATAAATTTTCTTTGTGTAGTAGTGCCTATGAGAGATTATATATAGGACTATAAAGAAACCCTAGCACTACATATAATTTAGTAGTAGCCTATATTACTAAATAATCCCGACTGATGATAAACCGATACGAGACGCAATCCGAACAAGTTTCATTTTACAGATTTTAATCAACATAAGGGTTTTAGTTGAGACTGAGTACTGGTAGAATTATTTTATTCAAATTTAAGTGGTTTTATTTATGAAGAGCATATATAAAAGCCTTGAATTAATAAATTTCAGAATTTTCCTTTCTGAGCTTTGTTTCTTGTGAATTTAGTGGATTCTTGTTGTTCGTACGTAATTGACTACTTCAGTATTAGTTGTTATTATCTCTTTTGTCTGTGTCAGGCTCTTATTAAATTTTTGAGAGTGATAAACACTGTAGTCTTGTTGGAGTTGAAGAATATAAAGGTGAATCTTCGAGTTGAATTATGGCAAGATCCGTTGATCGAATCAACCGGATGATGGTTGGAGTGTGTTCTCCTTCCATTTGTGATGAACGTGGTATATTCACATGTTAATTTCCGACTTCGAATGAATGAGATATTCAAGTCCAAAGATTGCCTAATTCAAAGCCAAAAGGGACTAAAGTTAGCTACATGCATTTAGTCCCACATTGGCCATGTGATGGAAGCTCATGGGGTATAAATAGAGAAAATTGAGAACAAAGGGCGTGCCCTTTGGGTACTTGGAGTTTTCGCGTGCGAAAAGGAGGGAACTATGCACGTACATACGTACGTGCGCGCCGCCGCTGGCGGCGGCCGGCCGGCGGGCCCGGGTCTGGGTTCGGGTTCCCTACCTGGCTTGGTTCTTTTTGAATCAGGGTCCATAGGTATGGGCCGAACCGCTCCAACCCGCCCGCGGAAAGATTCGACTCTCCCGCCAACGGGTGTCCGCTGCGAACAGATCCGACCGTTCGTCAACCCCTGTCGGAAAACCGACAATGCGGTTGGGCGGTTGATCGGTTGCGACGGTTCTGTCCGAACCGTCGCAACTGCTGGAATTTGGCGGACGAGATCATTCTCAGACACACCAAATCTGAGATCTCTCTCTCTCTAAAGTTCTGAATTCGATTCTGAACTGGGCTCCAGCGAAGTGGGAAATCCACGACTTCCAGAGCGACTTCCAACGAAGTGGGAATCCGCGACTTCCAAGTGAAGTGGGAATCCGAAGCGACTTCCTAAAGGAGATTCTGCCAAAATTCTTCAACCTTCCTACGTCCTCAACAGTGGGTGTTCCTCCAAAAGAGTAAGACAAATATTCATTTGAAATTTGTCGTTATACCGCTGTTTTGCTAATCCTGTGTAGGTACTGGTTGACTACGGTTCGACCGTACGGTGATTTGGTAGTGCTATCCAAATACTGTGAAGAAGTGTTGTATCTTGGGAGACCAGCGTCCATTATCCCGTTAGCACCGGTGCGGGGGACGTAATTGTCTTAAGGAGATTCGCTGTAAGCGTACCTCACTTCAAATACTGTATAAGTGGACTAAGTCCTTTATACAGGGGATATACTTTACAGTATATCGAGATTGACTTAGATTCAGTCTAAGTGATACTGTATAAGTGGATTAAGTCCTTTATACAGGAGATATACTTTACAGTATATCGAGACTGACTTGGATTCAGTCTAATTGGTGCTTAAACCAAGGAAGGAAATTGAAAGGTGGCTCTTAAATTAAGGAACATTCTTTTGAACGGAAAACCTCCCACCTGATATTTGCCGACCTGGCCAATTAGATTGTTGATATCTCAGTGATCTTGATTAGTTGTCAGATTGATTCTTGTTAAGCAGGATACCCAACAATCTTAAGACAATTATTGTTTCTCACTTCTGTTCTGCTTGAACTTGCAGAAAAAATGTCTGAGACAAATCAAGATACCTCCAGCAAGGCAAACAACATACCGCTCCAAGGTTTGATGCCTACTCCACTTCCTAACCCGAAGCCGGAGAAGCCAGGAAAGTTTGATGGCACAGAGTTCAAGAGGTGGCAACAGAAGATGCTCTTCTACTTGACCACTCTACATCTGGCCAAATTCCTGCAGGAGGATCCACCAGAACCCGGAACTGATCGGGACTCAGTCCTTGCAGTCGATGCTTGGACACAAGGTGATTTCCTTTGCCGAAATTATGTTCTTAATGGACTGGATGACTCTCTTTATAACGTCTACAGTCCAATCACTACGGCAAAGAAATTATGGGCCAGTCTTGACAAGAAATACAAGACTGAAGATGCTGGTACCAAGAAGTTCATCGTTGGACGATTTCTGGAGTACAAAATGGTGGATAGCAAGACTGTCATCAGTCAGGTGCAAGAGTTCCAACTTATCTTGCACGAGATAGAGACCGAAGGTATGATTCTTCCTGAAACTTTTCAGGTTGCAACCATCGTGGAGAAGCTCCCCCCTGCATGGAGAGACTTCAAGAACTACCTGAAGCATAAGCGAAAGGAGCTAAAGTTAGAGGATCTCATTGTGAGGCTTCGTATAGAGGAGGACAACCGCAAGTCCGAGAAAAGGAGCAGCAAGAACTCCTACGAAGCAAAAGCAAATGTGATCGAGGACTCAAAGGGGAAAGCGTCTACTTCCAAAAGCTTGAAGAGGAAGAAGCCTTCCCAGGGGTACAAAGGCAAGGCTCAAGACGGCAGAACCATGCGCTTCAAAGGGACCTGTTACATTTGCAACAAAGAAGGTCACAAAGCAAATGAATGCCGCAGCCGTCTAAAGAAGAATAAGAAAAGCCACCCACAGGCCAACATGACCAACCATGAATCACCAAGTCTTTCAGCCGTGGTGTCAGAAGTAAATCTGACAACCAATAACAAAGATTGGTGGGTAGACACGGGAGCTACTAGGCACATCTGCTCGGAGAAATTGTTATTCTCAGAATATCAAAGGCTAGAGCAAGATGAGCAATTATTCATGGGTAATTCAGCTTCCTCAAAGGTTGAAGGAAAGGGCAAGGTCATCCTGAAGTGGACATCGGGCAAAGAGCTTACTCTTAACGATGTCCTTCATGTTCCAGACATCTGCAAGAATCTAATCTCTGGATCTATACTTAGTAAGAAAGGATTTAGAATAGTCTTTGAATCCGACAAATTTGTACTTACTAAGGGAGGGATGTATGTGGGAAAGGGTTATCTTGTTGATGGACTTTTTAAAGCCAATGTTGCAATGGTTGATAAAAAGTCCGTGTATTTGTACCCAAAGCTAATAAAAGGAAAATCTTCTGTTTATTTGCTTGAGTCTCCTATTTTGTGGCATGCTAGATTAGGGCATGTAAATTACAAGTCTTTGAAAAACTTGTCTAATCTGGGATATATTTCTAAACTCAACTTGGAAGAAATTCGCAAGTGTGAGGTTTGTGTTGAGGCCAAGTTGGCTAAAAATTCATTTCACTCAATAGATCGAAATACAGAACCTTTAGGGTTAATTCATAGCGATCTATGTGACTTGAAGTTTATGCCAACTAGAGGCGGTAAAAAGTATTTCATTACTTTTATCGATGACTGTACAAGATACTGTTATGTGTATCTTTTGAACAGTAAGGATGAGACAATAAATATGTTTACAACATATAAAGCCGAAGTTGAGAATCAACTCAACAAGAAAATCAAGATTCTAAAATCCGATAGAGGCGGAGAATATGAATCAAATGATTTTAGTGAGTTATGTGCTAGTTTCGGTATAATACATCAAACTACAGCACCATACACTCCTCAGCAAAATGGAATTGCTGAACGGAAGAACAGAACATTGAAGGAGATGGTAATTCCATACTCGTAAGTTCTGGAGCTCCGCAGAACTTGTGGGGGAAACTCTATTAACTGCAAATCATATTCTAAATAGAGTACCCCACAAGAAACTTGGTCTAATACCATTCGAGTTATGGCATGGAAGGACACCTTCCTACCATTACCTCAAAATGTGGGGGTGCCTTGCAAAGGTGCTGGCACCATTACCCAAAAAGACTAAGTTGGGAGCAAAAACTATGGACTGCATATTCATAAGCTATGCCTTAAATAGCAGTGCCTACAGATTTCTGGTTCATAAGTCAGAAATACCTGATATTCATGTAAACATGATTATCGAATCTCGAGATGCTGTGTTCTTTGAAGATATCTTTCCGTACAAACGGGAAGCAGATAAGACTTCTGGGAAAAGAACACACGAGATGGCGTTCAGGGACGAAAGCCCCGAGGAACCAATTGTAAATGCGGAAATTGAACCAAGAAGAAGTCAGAGATCTAGAATCTCAAAATCTTTTGGTCCAGATTTCATAGCATACGCTATTGAGAGCGAGCCTCAAACATTTAAAGAGGCTATGTTAAAACCCAGAAGCACAAATGTGGAAAGAAGTTATAAATAGCGAAATAGAATCCATACTAAGTAATCATACTTGGGAATTGGTAAACTTGCCTCCTGAAAGTAAACCAATTGGGTGTAAGTGGATTTTCAAACGAAAATTAAAACCGATGGATCTATCGATAAGTACAAGGCTAGATTAGTAGCCAAAGGTTATCGACAAAAAGAAGGACTTGACTACTTCGATACTTATTCACCAGTAACAAGAATAACGTCCATTCGGATGTTGATTGCGATTGCAGTATTGCACAACTTAGATATCCATCAAATGGATGTCAAGACTGCATTCTTAAATGGTGAATTAAATGAAGAAATATATATGGAGCACCAGAAGGGTTTAAAGTCAAGGGCCAAGAATACAAGGTGTGTAAATTGGTAAAATCCTTATACGGTTTAAAGCAAGCTCCAAAACAATGGCATGAGAAATTTGATAGTGTCATGATCAAAGATGGATTCACTATCAATGAATGCGATAAGTGTGTTTACACGAAAACAGTTGGAGATGCATGTATCATTGTTTGTCTTTATGTAGACGACATGTTGATACTTGGGACTAATATTGAAATTATTAAGTCCACTAAAAGAATGTTATCCAACAGTTTGATATGAAGGATCTGGGGGTTGCTGATGTAATTTTAGGAATTAAAATTACTAGAACACCAGATGGAATCAGTCTATCTCAATCTCACTACGTGGAAAAGATGATAGAAAGATTCAAGGATCATGGGATAAAAGAGAATACAAATCCTTTTCTCCCACACGTCCACTTCATAAGAATACAGGAACTGGAATACGCCAGTGGAGTATTCTCAGATTATCGGAAGTCTAATGTATTTAATGAATTGCACTAGACCCGATATTGCTTACGCTGTAAGCAAGTTAAGTAGATACACTAGCAATCCTAGTGATCTACACTGGACCGCTCTACTACGAGTATTAGGTTACGTATCACATACCAAGGAATATGCCTTGAGATATGGAAAGTATCCTCCTGTACTGGAAGGATACAGTGATGCTAATTGGATTGCAGATTCTGAGGAATAAAAATCAACTAGCGGATACGTATTTACTCTAGCAGGAGCAGCGGTATCTTGGAAATCTTCTAAGCAAACATGTATTGCCCGTTCCACTATGGAATCGGAATTCATAGCCTTAGATAAGGCTGGAGAAGAAGCAGAATGGCTTCGACAATTCTTAGAAGATATACCGTTATGGCAAAAGCCAGTGCCCGCTATATGTATACACTGCGACAATCAAGCAGCTATATCTAGGGCACAAAATGTGATATACAACGGTAAGTCTAGACATATTCGTCGTAGACATAATACCGTGAAGCAGTTGCTCTCAAATGGAATTATCTCTATTGACTTTGTATCGTCAAAGGATAATTTAGCGGATCCGCTTACTAAAGGTTTAAGTAGAGAGCGTATAAACTGCGTATCGAGGGGAATGGGTCTAAAAGCCTAACCTTACCGAGTCAGCTTAATGGAAACCTCACTTAGCGACTGGAGATCCCACGGACTAAGTTCAAGAGGAAAAACTAGTTATGATTGACTCAGCAAGTAAGCACTTGGGAGCTTGACTCCAATCCATTCCTAAGGTGCACATAAGTGCTTTTCTACAAGTGGATTAAGGATAAGCTTAACGCTTTTAATGATGCCTATATCTTGTTACTATACAAGTGGAGTAGAGTAGACTACTCTTCATAGGTCCATCACCTATGTGAGTATAGAGTTGGGTCGGCTCTTGGGAATCTCTATGGAGGCTGTTATTCCCTAAAGATACTCTCTGAAACCAAGAATGTCCAGGGCCAAAACGGACACAACAGAGAACCAAAGTTGATTTGGAAAGTCACTGTGTGAAGCTTGTTGACTTGGCTTACACTAACGGCTAACAGTTCAAGACCTAGTTCACTGATTAGCCAGTAAGTCCGATAAAGCTTTCACTATGGAAGGTTCAAGACCTACTTCACCTATCCTTATGCAGTTTCTTTTCTAAAGTACCTTACACAATAGAGTCAGTCTCTTTGTGTGTCATTTCCTTGAATCTCCATTCATTGTGGGGGATTGTTGGAATTGAAGAATATAAAGGTGAATCTTCGAGTTGAATTATGGCAAGATCCGTTGATCGAATCAACCGGATGATGGTTGGAGTGTGTTCTCCTTCCATTTGTGATGAACGTGGTATATTCACATGTTCAATTCCGACTTCGAATGAATGAGATATTCAAGTCCAAAGATTGCCTAATTCAAAGCCAAAAGGGACTAAAGTTAGCTACATGCATTTAGTCCCACATTGGCCATGTGATGGAAGCTCATGGGGTATAAATAGAGAAAATTGAGAACAAAGGGCGTGCCCTTTGGGTACTTGGAGTTTTCGCGCGCGAAAAGGAGGGAACTATGCACGTACATACGTACGTGCGCGCACGCGTGCCGCCGCTGGGTCTGGGTCGGGTTCGGGTTCGGGTTCGGGTTCCCTACCTGGCCTGGTTCTTTTTGAATCAGGGTCCGTAGGTATGGGCCGAACCGCTCCAACCCGCCCGCGGAAAGATTCGACTCTCCCGCCAACGGGTGTCCGCCCGAACAGATCCGACCGTTCGCCAACCGCTGTCGGAAAACCGACAGTGCGGTTGGGCGGTTGATCGGTTGCGACGATTCTGTCCGAACCGTCGCAACTGCTGGAATTTGGCGGACGAGAATACCCCTCCGGAGCGCTATAAATAGCGCTCCAGGGGTTCATTCTCAGACACACCAAATCTGAGATCTCTCTCTCTCTCTAAAGTTCTGAATTCGATTCTGAACTGGGCTCCAGCGAAGTGGGAAATCCACGACTTCCAGAGCGACTTCCAACGAAGTGGGAATCCGCGACTTCTAAGTGAAGTGGGAATCCGAAGCGACTTCCTAAAGGAGATTCTGCCAAAATTCTTCAACCTTCCTACGTCCTCAACAGTGGGTGTTCCTCCAAAAGAGTAAGACAAATATTCATTTGAAATTTGTCGTTATACCGCTGTTTTGCTAATCCTGTGTAGGTACTGGTTGACTACGGTTCGACCGTACGGTGATTTGGTAGTGCTATCCAAATACCGTGAAGAAGTGTTGTATCTTGGGAGACCAGCGTCTATTATCCCGTTAGCACCGGTGCGGGGGACGTAATTGTCTTAAGGAGATTCGCTGTAAGCGTACCTCACTTCAAATACTGTATAAGTGGACTAAGTCCTTTATACAGGGGATATACTTTACAGTATATCGAGATTGACTTAAATTCAGTCTAAGTGATACTGTATAAGTGGATTAAGTCCTTTATACAGGAGATATACTTTACAGTATATCGAGACTGACTTGGATTCAGTCTAATGGTGCTTAAACAAGGAAGGAAATGAAAGGTGGTTCTTAAATTAAGGAACGTTCTTTTGAACGGAAAACCTCCCACCTGATATTTGCCGACCTGGCCAATTAGATTGTTGATATCTCAGTGATCTTGATTAGTTGTCAGATTGATTCTTGTTAAGCAGGATACCCAACAAGTCTCACATAGAAAATGGATGAGATTGACTTCGTAAAAATAAATAAATAGATAGAAACTCAAACAAAGATCATCTTTTCTTTTCTCTACTCTCCTTTTGTTTTCTTCTACAGTTTATCTATGAGTATACATCCATTCAAGATAAATCAACATATGAACCACATCCAGATTGCAATTATCCATTAATGTGCCGCTGAACAAAGACAAATTGAACAACTCATCACATCAAATGGAGGTGAGAGCCTCCACACACACACACACACACACACACACCACACCCCCACCCCACCCAAAAAAAACTCATATCAAGTGTAGGTGAGAGGTCAGATTCCAACCCCCCCCCCCCCCCCCCCCCCCCCACGCCCTCCCATCCCCGCGCCTCATCTAATGGGGTTTGGTTCATGTGTGTGAGCCACACACACATACAATAAGAGGGTCAATCACGCATTGACACGTGTATTGATCCTCTTATAATATGTTATGTGTGTGGACCTCACATACATATTATAAGATATTATAAGAGTTCCAATTCACGTGTCAACGAGTGAACCGGCTCTCTTATTGTATGTGCGTGTGGCTCACACACATGAACCGAATCCCCATCTAATGTAGGTGAGAGCTCTCTCTCTCTCTCTCTCTCTCTCTCTCTCTCTTCTCTCTCACACACACACACACACAACACACACACACATCAAATGCAGGTGAGAGCTCAGATTCTCTCCCTCTCTCTCCCTCTCTCTCTCTCTCTCACACACACACAACACACACACACACACATCAAATGCAGGTGAGAGCTCAGATTCTCTCCCGCTCTCTCTCTCTCTCTCTCTCTCTCTCTCTCTCTCACACACACACACATCAAATGCAGGTGAGAGCTCAGATTCTCTCCCGCTCTCTCTCTCTCTCTCTCTCTCTCTCTCTCTCTCTCTCTCACACACACACACCCACATCAAAAGCAGGTGAGAGCTCAGATTCTCTCCCTCTCTCTCTCCCTCTCTCTCTCTCTCTCACACACACACACACACACATCAAATGCAGGTGAGAGCTCAGATTCTCTCCCGCTCTCTCTCTCTCTCTCTCTCTCTCTCTCTCTCTCTCTCTCACACACACACACACACACATCAAATGCAGGTGAGAGCTCAGATTCTCTCCCGCCCCCCTCCAACCACTCCCCCCTCTCCATCTTAATTTCCTTTACTTTAGGTCCACAAGTTATCTTCCTTCTGCTTTTAGTTTTCGTAACAAGCCAGTCTGAATCCCACTCCCCACTCCCACGAGCCCTCAATGTAAAGCAAGCATAATTTTAAATGGCGCATCTTTTTAAAATCTTGTTGCCGACTGATCTCAGCCTCTCACAAAGATGCCCATGCTAATCAACGAATAATCAGTAACTAAATAAAGATTGATTATTTAATAATCAATCATGGGCCAGCTGCATTGCGCGCTCTCCCCCCCAAAAAAAAAAGGTGAGAAACAAATGAGTTTGCATATTATCCTTTTTCTTTTTTTGTTCCTAAAGTGGTTAATATTATTTTACTATTAATAGGACAAGATTAACTTGACGCAGAAGGAACCATAAAAGAAAGCATTATGAAGGAGACAGCATCTAACAATTCATTCTATAGGGGAGTCGAGCTGACTGCAGGCAATATACACATTGGTTCATTTCTCAGTGATGGCGCCTATATGAGAACGTGTCTCTTTTCAATGGTCCATTCAAAAGCAAAACCCTTTAGTTTTCTCTACTTTCTTTCTTATGGTTTTACTTGTGTCAACTGGGCCTTGCCGGCCAGCAAGCGGGCCCGGGCCGAGCCCCCCACACCCGGTCAATTTGCGGCGGCCTGCCCAGCCCAGCCGGGCCCGGGTGCCCGTGACTCGGGTGACCCAGACCCGGGCCGGCCCGGGCAAGCTCGGTTTTTTTTAAAGAAAAAATAGTTTCTTGATTTATTAAATACAATTATTTCTAACTTTAATACAATTGTTATGTAGGTTAGTTGGTCATTAGGCTTGTATAGTCATGATGAGGTCATGGGTTCTAATCTTGAAACTTATAATTAATTTTTTTACATTTTATTTGATAGTTGGAGGGGGTTGCTGGCGACGGTGGGCGGCGGAAGCCGTCGAAAATCCAGGCAGGGTGGGCAGGGTCTAGCACTTCCGCCTTTGACGGATCCGGGGCCGGCCTAGGCCTTACCTGTACCCGGGCCGAGTCTGGCCAGAGTCCTACCTGGGCCAGGCTCGTGCGGGTTGTCAGGCCGGGTCGGCCCACTTGACACCCCTAGATTAGTTATATATATCATACTCCTTTTTAGAGTATTGCTTGAACTTGTATGAGATATAAAAGTATTCTATTCATTTATAATAAAATACCAAAAATATTTGTTATACTAGATGAAGTTTGAGCCATGAGAGATATTGATATTAGACAAAGATAAAATATGATCCAAAAATTAACTCAATGTGCATGTTAAGCACTTAATATTCTCACTCGATTTTAGATGTGAATACTAAAATTCCACTTTCATCGCACTTTTAACGTGCGCATTAACAAAGGAGAGCTCTACTATTTTTCAAAAAAACAAAACTAACAAATGTGAAATACAAGCTTGTAATGGTCAAAATTTCACCATCTGAAGATCTCGGCATCAGTGAAAAGAAAACTAAGAGGTCAGGGTCAAAGAGGATGTTTCAACCTAAAACACCTTCTCACTTCCACTCCTCACGACTCCAGGCAACAAAATCGACACCACAGTCCCCTTCGCATTGCAAGAAGGACAAGGACTCTCAGGAAGCCTTCCGGGAGGGCAGCAATGGCCTCCGACAAGACGGGCTCCGACAAGACAGGCAAGACGGTGTGGAATAATGTCTGTGCCCCAGTACCACCCAGGAGAAGTACCATACCAAACGAAGAGATCGGATCACCAACAGAGAAACTCCATGACCCGAGAGAAAAACCAGTCCCTTGGGTTAGGAGAATCAAATGCGCATTCGTCCGTCCTGCACATCCCCACTGGCGGTGGCACCCTGTCATCGCGATTAATGCGTCGTAACAGCCCCTTCAAGGTAACTAATGTGACGCACCAGTCAAGCTCCCTAGAGAGAGAGAGAGAGAGAGAGAGAGAGAGAGAGAGAGAGATCACAACTCGCTCATCCTCCTCCCTTTTCTTTTTCTTCATCCATATGATGAAGAGAAAGGAGGAGAACATGGCGGCCTAGCAAGAAAAAAAGAAGTTAGGGTTTCTAAGTAAGGGTTTTTGAGAAGATAGCGAAGATGATTTTCACCCGAGGATCTCTCTCTGTTTATAAATAAGTTAGAAGTCATGTTGTCTTCAAATCAAACTACCAATTCCTGAAAAGTCAGCCCACTTCTCAAGATTTTCAGTCAACAGTAAAGATAGAAGATAAATCATCACCATCAAACCATAAAACTCTACAATTTCAGTTATAATAACGTCAGAATTTGAAGAGACACAGAATGCAACTTTTGAGGAATCCAACCGACCGATGTAACAACTAGCGGCCAACTGTATAATCTCCAATTAATTTTAGAAGATTTGCAATGATTCGAAGAGATTCGTAGCATGCTCCTCTATCACAAGCGCCAAAGTGAGTTTAAGGCGTTGATATTCTCTTCGATCCACTTCGCTCCCCTGAATTCCCTTCCGTAGGCTGTGACAAGTGGGGAAGGGCAGACCATCTGTAGTGGTAAAATTTGACTCACATCAGATGGTGACATGTGTCCAAACTACGGAGAAGTGCTGATTGGAAGTGAAAAATGCATTTTTATCATAACATTTACCATCACATTTTCATATTTATTCATTTAATTCTGCACATTTATTAATATTTTGTAATTTATTGTGTGCAGGCCTCGAAATAATAAAAAGAGAGAATTAAAGCCTAAAAAGAGCCCAAAAGCCCATGTTTGAAGCCCAAGTGCAAAAGTGCAAATATCAATTGTCAAAGTGCAAATACACAAGGGCTAAAGTTGCAATTATCAAAGAAGAGGGAAGGATAGACTTCTATCCAACCCTAAACACTTGCAGGATGAGGATAAAAGCCAAAGATAAGAGTGCAAAGATAAGGAAATTCGTGGATAAAGATATTGGGAGATTTGAAATCTAGATAACTTGATTCCCAAGTTATATCCAAATCCCATGATAAAGAGCCAGGATGCAGCTTCCAGAAGCAAACGCCCAGATGGACGGACCAGGAGAAGCCACGCGCCAAAGGGCGTGGCAATCTGCCACCAAAATGCCGCAATTCCACGGCAAATGCCGCATTTCCACTGCAATCAGATAAGCCAGGGCAACGGCTTTTGTGTACGACTTGTGTTCGGACTCTAACTCCTTCTGCGCCTATAAATACCCCCTGCAGTGCAACACAGAACGCCGTCCAGCGCAGTACAGGGCCAAAATTAGGGTTTCTTCTAGATTTTCTTCTTTTGTAATTAGGTTTTCTTTTTATTTTCAAGAGAGAGAGAGAGGCTTATGTTGAGCGTGACACTGATGTACCTTCCTCTTTTCTGCCATTGTACTGATTAATAAAGTGATTTCTGAAGCACGAATATAACGAGTCTTAGCGAGAGCCAACGATATTTCATGGAGATGTTCTCCTCCTCAAGGTACGTATCAATTCATGCTTGCCAAGGCTTGATGATCTAATGCGAACAGGGGACTGAGATCAATCCTATGCTTTATGCGTTCATGCCTCCAAAGCAAGGTAGAAAGTGTTAAGATTTCATATTGTTCCTCAACCAAGGTTAGTATTTCTTTTATTTTATTTTCTTTCTTTTCTTTTCCTTTTGTAGATTAAATCACAACTCTTCTACCAATTCTTTATTTGCCGACTCATTGTAAAATACCGCCTTCTTCTTAACTTAGCTTAAAAATAAAAATTTAGAGAATCTTACAAACGCTTCCATCGCTAGTCCCTCCCTGAGGATCACGACCCGCATAGCCACTGCTACCGCGGATTCGAATTGAGCACTTGCACACCTTTAATTCTCAGATCTAATATTTTTATTTTGTGTGCAGGAAAAAGTTCAATCAAAATTTTGGCGCCGTTGCCGGGGAGGGACGGTAAGTTTTTCTCTATAATAAAAAAAATTATTAACTAATTCTTTTATTCTTTTCTGTTTGCTGGTTTGGAGAACAGAAAAACAACAGCAGAAGTGGACATATAGCAACTCTGTGCCTCTGCCCTCGAAGGCAGAGCAGCAGAGCCTGCTACTTTGCCGCGCAAACGCGGCAATAGCCGCGGATCTGCGGCAGTAGCAGAGGACTACTGACTGAAATTTTTGCAGGTTTCGGAAAATTGCAACATCTGTCTACTGTTCTGTTAAACTTTGTTCTGTGATAACCCTGCTTACTGCTAATTAATCAACAGTAAAATACTTGTTGTTAAAGATAAAAATTGATTAGACGTTTGCATATTAGGCACGTGTCTTTTCAATTCCTTTATTTTTACTGTTGAAGAGTGCTGGAGCAAGGTACGTTCGCATTGCATGTAGAATAGAACTCATCTCTTGGTTGATGCTTTGAGTGAATCTTATTTACATATTTTGTACACTTGCACAAATTTATTTTAAGGGCATAACCCATTAAAAAGATAAGGTGGGGATTTAATCACCCTTCCTTAGCCCAAAAATCATATTCCAAGCACTCACAAACCTAAAACCTAAAATCATATTTCAAGCACTCACAAAAATCATTTTGTTAGGCACGTGTCTTTTCAATTACTTTATTTTACTGTTGAAGAGTGCTGGAGTAAGGTACGTACGCATTGCATGTAGAATAGGACTCATCTCTTGGTTGATTTTCATGCTTTGAGTGAATCTTATTTACATATCTTGTACACTTGCACAAAAATATCTTAAGGGCATAACCCATTAACAAGATAAGGTGGGGATTTCATCACCCTTCCTTAGCCCAAAAATCATATCCAAGCACTCACTAACCCAAGCCTAACTTAAAATTAGTAGACGTTGGCCCTAGGGATTTCTCGGACTCAATTAGGAGATTATCCTAAGGGGAACGGTGCTGGAAGTTGACTCTTGCCAAATCAGTGTCTAGGAAGGGGATTGAGGGCCGAAAGCCCGAAGATTGGTGGTTATTTAATTAAGGAACGTCTTTGACGGAAAACCTCCCACCACTCTTGCCCTGACCTGACTGATTAACTTGTGGTAAAGTCTGCACCCTACCTCCCGTGGACAGTCTAACCAGTTAGGAGTCGTCTAGGTCATAGGTCTACCCTAACTTAGGTTAGAATTTTTTTTTTGTTTATTTGTTTGTTTTCTTTTTCTTTTGTTTGTTTTGTGTGATATGGCCTATAACAATAATTTTTTCAATTTTAATGAGGATCCATATTATACACCAACCTCTTTTCGGATATTACCAACCCGGCATATCATAACTCTAACCAACCTAGTGTGCCAGCTTGGTCTTATCCGAATCATTACATGCCCCAGCCCCAATACTATGAACAAGATTGGAATAATCATCACTACTCTTCACAGAGTCAATGGGGATTCAACACCCCTGAGCCATATGGTCAACCACCTGTTCAACCATTATCTTCGTACACGTCTTTCCCACATCACCAATGTTTCAATCCTCCAATGATCCATTCAATGGGTTAGAAGAAAAAGTGGATCGGTTGCAAGAGATAATGAATGATCAAATTTTTAGACTTTCAAACATTCTTGAACTTACCAACCAAGTTGATAGGAACCAAGAATCATCCTATCTAGAAGACCTTGATCAAAATTCAATTTCATCACATCAATATGAACTGGACCAATCTCAATCCTTGGACAAATTGGTTAGTTTTAATTTCAATGAGATTGAATTAGATTGTGAATGTGAACCCGATCTCCAACTTTGTGATTCAGTTTCCATCTTCGAATCTATGTTAACTCCAGTATCCTTACCCAATTTGGACTAACTTTCTGAGCCAACATTTATTCCTGTGCCCATAAATCATGAAATTGAATCACCCATTTTTGAAGATCATCATAGTGAACTTGACCAATTTCATAGTTTTGAAAGTCCCCTTGACAAATTGGCAAGTTCTAATTTTTATGAAATTGAAACTAATGAGATATGTGACCTAGATTCCCAAATCTATGATCAAGTTCAAATTCCCGAATCATTATTGACTCCTGTTTTGTTACCCGACTTAGGTAATATTTTAGAGTCAGTTTTGATTCCCACACCTATCATTCCTGAACTTGAATCACCAACATTGAGTCACATTCAATTGTGGGAAAATGATTGTGGACTTGAGTTTCAATTTCTTGACTTGGACCCAATTCTTGAACCTAGCCCGACTCCTGAACCCTTACTTGATTTGAGTTTCTTTCCTGAGTCGGTATTAGTTCCTGAACCGATCATTCTTGAGTCCAAATCAACCATTCTATCAAGTCACATTCTTTTGATTGACATAGGTATAGACCATGACTCTGTGATGATTTTCCAGGACTGGTCATGTAAAGGGAGTAAGTTTCACGAGAGGATCTTCCATGATCCTATTCATTCTGGGGACTGTAAATATGTAAATAAAAAGAGGTCAATAAAGGTAGGTCCCGTGAACTACCACATTATCTTGATTGGGCCGCCTTTCGTGGACCAATTAGACCACCACCGGAACCACCACCTTAAGGTAACTTCTGCCTTCCCTTGTTCTTTTTCATGCATATATGCATTCATTCATACATTGAGGACAATGCATGAGATAAGTGTGGGGGTAGGCTTTACTAACATACTAACATAGGTAGAAACTAACAAAAATCTGCTAATAAAAAAAATCTGAAAAAAATAAAAATAAAAAATAAAAAAATAATTATAAAAAGGACAATATTTTGACTTATCTTTGAAAGAAATCTAAGTTAGTTTTAAGGATTAGGAAAATCATGATTAGGATTTCTAAAAACTTGGTCAAAATAAATAAATTGTTTAAATGTTAGGTATAGGAGGAGAAATTGAATAATTAATTAGTCTTGATTTTTACCTTAATGAAATTTGCATACCTAATGCATATCTAGGATTCTAAAACGAAGACCTTTGTGCCTCATATATATAAAAAAAAAGGAAAAGAAAATCACTAATTAAGCTGATACATGTGCCTCAAGAAGCATAAGTATTCATGCTTAAAGGTGAGTAAATAAAATAAAGTCCTTAGTTTTGGGGCCTAGTTCACTCGAATTTGAGTCCGCGGGGTGCTTTCTCACCTGGTGCCCTAAAGCCAACCGGTTTGGGAGTCATCGACTTTAAGTTCGCTACATGGGTGGATTAGAAAGCCTAATAAGACTAAGAAATATAATATATATATTAACACATCTAATAATCAATTAATTAGGTATGAGGGCCTCAAGAAGCCTTGATGCTTACACGAAAGAAAATTAGATGAGTTATACATATTAAAAAAAAAGAAGAAGAAGAAAATAAAGAGGCATAAAAGTCCAAGTTAAGGAATTCCTAGTAAAAATTCATAAGGATGCATATGATTTTGGTAACAAAAAAGACTATACAAAAATTCAATTTGATCCTTACTTAAAAATGAAACAATTTACTTTATAAAGACTAAGTCTAAGAATGAATAAAAATGAGGATCCTAAAAACTTATAGATTACTTAGTCTTTTAAAAGTATTTCTAATATTTCCTTTTTATGGATTTTGTGGGTGTAATCCGCTGAAAAACCCTCACGAGACAACACTCGTCCTCTAGGGTAACCTAGAGATTTAACGGCTTGTTGCACATGCTAAGTGCAACCGTGATTCCTACGAAAGTGAGTTAGGTTAGATTAATTTTTCTTTTTCTTTTTCTTTGTTTTTACTCGAGGACGAGCAAAAAGATAAGTGTGGGGGTGTGATTGGTAGTGAAAAATGCATTTTTATCATAACATTTACCATCACATTTTCATATTTATTCATTTAATTCTGCACATTTATTATATTTTGTAATTTATTGTGTGCAGGCCTCGAAATAATAAAAAGAAAGAATTAAAGCCTAAAAAGAGCCCAAAAGCCCATGTTTGAAGCCCAAGTGCAAAAGTGCAAATATCAATTGTCAAAGTGCAAATACACAAGGGCTAAAGTTGCAATTATCAAAGAAGAGGGAAGGATAGACTTCTATTCAACCCTAAACACTTGCAGGATGAGGATAAAAGCCAAGGATAAGAGTGCAAAGATAAGGAAATTCGTGGATAAAGATATTGGGAGATTTGAAATCTAGATAACTTGATTCCCAAGTTATATCCAAATCCCATGATAAAGAGTCAGGATGCAGCTTCCAGAAGCAAACGACCAGATGGACGGACCAGGAGAAGCCACGCGCCAAAGCGCGTGGCAATCTGCCACCAAAATGCCGCAATTCCACGGCAAATGCCGCATTTCCACGACAATTCAGATAAGCCAGGGCAACTGCTTTTGTGTACGACTTGTGTTCGGACTCTAACTCCTTCTGCGCCTATAAATACCCCCTGCAGTGCAACACAGAACGTCGTCCAGCGCAGTACAGGGCCAAAATTAGGGTTTCTTCTAGGTTTTCTTCTTTTGTAATTAGGTTTTCTTTTTATTTTCAAGAGAGAGAGAGGCTTATGTTGAGCGTGACACTGATGTACCTTCCTCTTCTCTGCCATTGTACTGATTAATAAAGTGATTTCTGAAGCACGAATATAACGAGTCTTAGCGAGAGCCAACGATATTTCATGGAGATGTTCTCCTCCTCAAGGTACGTATCAATTCATGCTTGCCAAGGCTTGATGATCTAATGCGAACAGGGGACTGAGATCAATCCTATGCTTTATGCGTTCATGCCTCCAAAGCAAGGTAGAAAGTGTTAAGATTTCATATTGTTCCTCAACCAAGGTTAGTATTTCTTTATTTATTTTATTTTCTTTTCTTTTCCTTTTGTAGATTAAATCACAACTCTTCTACCAATTCTTTATTTGCCGACTCATTGTAAAATACCGCCTTCTTCTTAACTTAGCTTAAAAATAAAAATTTTAGAGAATCTTACAAACGCTTCCATCGCTAGGCCCTCCCTGAGGATCACGACCCGCATAGCCACTGCTACCGCGGATTCGAATTGAGCACTTGCACACCTTTAATTCTCAGATCTAATATTTTATATTTTGTGTGCAGGAAAAAGTTCAATCAGTTGCCCAAGACATCCAATTCTCAGAGTCGATCTTGAAACTTTCATCACATCCAGCCTTCCCGGAGCTGTCCCCATCCGTTTCTGACCTAGAGCCACCTTCCAGCATACCGAGACCTTACCTCTCTGAGGCCTTTACCCTTCTAAAATGTAAGTACACCTAGAGTGGGAGTGAATAAGTGTATGGCTAATCTAATGACAAATAATGTGAAATTAAAACTAAATTACAACACACTTTGTGTAACAAAATAGTGTAGCCGAATTCCCGGTGAAGGGCTCTGGACTATCTCCTCTAAATTCCTCTAAATAAGAGTTGAAGTGCTATGTAAAGCTCTCTTGGTTCAACACAAGTGAGGCACAATCAAACCCAAGCATGTAAATGATATGAACAATATGATGCAATGCACAATGAGAGATAGTAAAGAGATAGTGGATCAATCGCAAACAATAAGATATGTTTCGAGGTTCGAGCCACTGCTCTATGTCCCCGCCTTCACACAGAAGAATTTCCACTAAATCATCCACATAGGACTTCCCACATAGGGAACCTCCACTGAGGATTTGGGTAATACAACTTTGGAGTACACAACTCCTCTCTCAACCAAATACAACCTCTACACAAGAGGCAAGGCACAACAACTATTACCTCTACACTTAGAGGGATGGGCACTTAGCCAAAACAAGATCAACCTCATACTAGAGGGATAAGGTCTCAAAGCCAACACTTCAACAATCACCTCTACATTTAGAGGGATACCAACCAAACCCCACAATCACCTCTCACTAGAGGGATACCAACAAATAAAAGAAGGTTTATAACTCTTGGTGATCACAAAGACCACAAACCAATTTTCTCACTAAAATAAGATCCTAATAGATAGGATAGATATGATAACTCAAGTGTGAGAATATAAAGAGTTTAAAAAACAAAATCACAAAGAAAAACTCTTGAAAAAACTTCTAGATAGTTATAGAAATGAAGAACAAAAACCAATTCCCAAAGACTCTATTTTCTTTGATTTTTTCAACCTTTAAAACAAATAAAGATTGATCTTTTAAACCCAAAAACTCTTTTAAAACTTGTAGCTAAAACACTTAAGAAGATGAGGATTTTGCTCTTAAAAGTGTTGTATGAAACAGACAAAGAAGTGGGTATTTATAGCCCAAAAATAAATCTTCCCGTTGGCAGCAGCAAAGGGCAAATTTGCCCTTCCGGTCGACCGCCTGATCGACCGGCCAACGGTCAATTTTCTGACTGTTATGCCACCCGTCGATCGCCCGGTCAACCGGGACTGGATACAGAGAGCAGCAGCTCTCTGCCGATCGACCGGCCTGTCGAATGGGGCCATTTCCAGATTGCAGAGCTCTCTGAACAGTCGACCGCCCGGTCGACCAGCCCACCAGCCCAAGCTGGCGTGCACGTCTATGCACGTCAGTCGACCGGACCGGTCGACCGACTTCTGCAGCGGTCGACCCTCCGGTCGACCGGCAGAAGGCCAGGTCCAGTTTTTAGGGATTAAAAAGCTTGTCTTTTATTATCAAATAAATCCCATAAAATACACATAAATTCCACAAAAATAAGTTCTTATTATATCTTTGAAATACAAACATGTGTGACTAAAATTTAACACATATTATAAACTATTTGAACCATCTTTGTGATATAGAAATTTAGCTTTAAATCAAAATCGGTATTTTTCAAAAACCAAACTTTGAAATGGAAATCCGATTTTTCCAAAACACATGTAAATACAAAAACATGATATAAAAACTTTGAAGCATATTGTATATAGATAGAATCCAATATACATATAAAGATTTATATCTATATTTTGACATGAAATCCAAAATCCGGTTAAACCAATAAACTGAAAACTTTTATGTGTGTGTGAACTTGAGCATATCAACACTATCTAATCTTTATAATGATCTAAATAATCTAAACTAAACAAACTGAGGTCTTCTTGTAGAACTCCTTCTCCAAGTCGACTCGATCCAAACATGATCCACTGAGCTTGACTCCAACCGAGTACTAGATGCGATATTGACGCTCGAGCTCTTGAATCAACATGTGAAAGCTCCAAAATTCCTTTGTTGAAGCTAATCACCTACTAATATCTTGATCAAATATCTGAAACTAAATATCACAAGATTATTAGTAAACTATAACTACATGAGTTAATCATTATCAAAACTAGAGTGATAGGCCTCTGAGCCAATAATCTCCCCCTTTTTGATGATGACAAAACTCATGGAGTTACATAAGCATGGATTAAAGTTAAGCTTCATAGAAGCTCCCCCTTAACTCATGCATAGCAATAAACAAAAAGATATGCAATGTATGCTCAACAAAATATGTATAAATGAAGAATACTCATGCATATAAACATGAAATGAAATAAACATGCTCTGATACAATTGCTCTTATACCAATTGTAAAAGTAAACAAACCAATTGCTCTTATTCCAATTGTAAAAGAAAGCAAAAGTAAACAGGCGTAAACTAAACATGCATCCATAAACTAAACATGCATATATAAAGCTCCAAATTTCTCTCCCTTTTTTTGTCAAATCATCAACAAAGGGGCACAAAATAAACTCAAAAGAAATTTTCTTCTTTTTATCCAATCAAACAATAAAGTTATATATATGCGGTATACATTCATAAAGAAGAGAGACGTAAAGTTAACTCCCCCTGCATACATGCATTTATATGAAAAGAGATGACTAAACGCTAACCACATAAAGCATAATATACAATGCATAAAAGGAGATGTGAAGCTCCTCCTACACACATGTAAGACATAGAGATGAGCGGTCAAGCTCCTCAATATGAGATATACTCAACATGAATCTATATATAGAGAAGATGTTAAGCTTCCCTTGCATATAAGCAATAAAAATCAAATATTATGAAACCAAATTATGATACCAATAGAGAATGAAACATTGTAAGTTTTTGATACCAATTGAAACAAATATATATTGTAGATCTTGATACCAATTGAAAATATTTTATAATTTTGATACCAAATGTAAGAATATATATTGTAAGTATTGATACCAAAAGAAAGTAAAAACTAAAATTTTAGGTGAACACAACTTATTTCAATATAGATACCAATTGAAAAATATAAACTAATCTTTTTGGTCGAATACTAAAATCATTTTGCAATAGAGATACCAAATAGAGAATAATATCAATTTAAGATTCTTGATACTAATATTAAAAATGTTATCATATATCAATTAAAAATATTTCTCATTAGGAGCGTAGGATATCAATTGAAATAAGATATCAATTGAAAAATATCATTTTTCAACATAAAGAGTGGGAGTAAGATACCAATTGAAAACAAAAACCGATTGAAAGGTAAACATGAATTTTCTCCACCTTTATGAAATACAAATAAAAATAATGTATAAGCTTGTATAAGATACCATTTAAAAAATAAATGTCATTTAGGACTAAATCAAGCTTAGCATAACAAGATTTGTGCTCTAAGATATTCAGATATAATAAGCACAATCAAATCATATATATATGTATGAAAATGTAAATACCAATTGAAATTGATAAATATGAGTATACAACAAAAAATATCAATTGAGAAACCAATTGAAAATATGATGAAGATCAAGTGTATAACTCATACCTACCACCCTATTCATGCACATGTTAAAATGATTTTCAATTAGAGGATACAATGCTTGGTCGCCCATCCAACTACCCTTTCATGGAAGGGGTTTTCAAAAAAAGGATTTGAAAATAATTTTGACAAGTTTAAAAACTCTTCCAACAATGAAGAATATGAACTAGTTTTAGGATAATTTGAAAACTAGTACGAAATCCTTCAAGTAAGGAATAAAATAAGAATATATCCATGAAAACATGAAAATCACACAATCATTAACACTCAAAGTCTATATAGCACATATAATATTCATGAAAACAAAATCATGAGAAAACATCAAATAATGTGAGTGTACAAGAATGATGTGAAAAGCATAATCATGGGGAATAGGCAATAAGGCTCAATATGAAATTCTTTTATAAACATAAAAAAACGTGAAAATTTAATTTTATCAAAACGATACTAACTCCATAGTATATGTATGTTTTGTCTAAACTAGAAGTATACATACATATCCCAAACATAATTCAGTCCATAATAGAATATTGCATGAAAAGCAAATGACTCAAGGGTATACATGTATATATTAAAGTTTTGACAAAATTGACATATACATGAAGCTAAACATATGAAAACATGTACAAAAGGGAATACAAGTTTGAAATGCACGAATCATCAAAATTAGGCTATACAGTACATCTAATGAGTACAAATGAGCAATCAAGTACAAACATATAAAAATCTATTTGTGGCTCACAGTTGTACAAGTATTGACACAAGTTTTAATGAAATCTACATCTAAACAAGTAGTCAAAATATGAAGCATAAAATAAAACATAAACCAATATGATCATTTGGCTAAATGCACATGTTTTAGATTAGGATATACACAATAGTTAAACTAAAGTGAGAACACAAAAATATAAGTCCATATAAACATGGGTGTATCTCAATTACTATACATGTATGTCATAAGTCTAATCATCATGGCATTTAACATAATAATCATTGGAAAAACAAAACATGCTAATAATATGAAAGCATGTAAACTAAATGGGAATTAGAGATAGTTACCAAAACCATGAGGGCAAATCTCTAGGCTCCAAATCATGGTGGTCCTCCCACTAAACTCCCCTCGAAAGTGATGCATCTAAAAATGTCACCGTTTAGCTCGGAATGCATTCACCCCAAGGCACCAATGCCCTCACGTCAAGTGAGAGCCCACGCCTACATCAAATAAAATAGGAGTGACTTTTAGTACCCATACCTTATTGGGTCCATGAGAGTTAGCACATTTCCTAATCCAAACAAATTTATTTGTAAAATTTACATTATGTATTCTATCATAACAAAATTTTGTAAGGTGGCACTTATGTCCACAATGTGTACAAGTGTACATATGAGCATACCTAATGTCATGTGTGTGAACATGAGGATCACGTGTATGCCGTGTATGGTGTGCATGCAAGTGAGGAGCATGTTTCTTGCGAAACATGGACTCCAACCGTGTGTGATTCATGACACATTGGCTCAAAGTGGAGCCCAAACAATCAACACTCTTCTTTAATATATTTATATCATTTTCAATAATAGTAGAAGTGGTGGAGCATGCTATGGTTATACTAGATGGTGAAGTTATACTAGCATGGCAAACATGAGAATCAATATCATTTTTCAAAGATTTATTTTCATTAGAAATTAAATCCAATTCTTTTGAAATAGAAATAAATTTTCTTTTCAAAGAATCATTTTCTTTTAAAATAAAAACAAGTTTTGAAGATAGAACTTCATTTTTTGTTCAAAACTTCATCACAATCATTTTTATTTTTCAAAATTTTGTTTTCATTTTGAGCAAGGTCAATTTGGGATTTCAATGAGTCACGTTCACTTGAAATCTCTTCCTTCTCTTGCAAAATCAAATCAAATTTAGAAGACAAATTTTTATTTTCTTCTTTTAATGTAAAACTTTTCTTTTTCAAAAAAAATTTATATTTTTTAATAATTTTTCACAAACAATAGATAATTCTTCATTTAATGCGTCAGCATCAATATAATCATCTCCAGAAGAACTAGCACTATCTCTAGATAAGTTTCTGAAATTGGAGTCATTCCCTTGGATCATGTAGCAAGTTTGTTCGGACTCATCCACCAAGAGTTCCTTCTCCACAGATTTTGGCATTTGAAGTTTGGGAGAGGTCAAAGTGTTCCACACTGCAAAAGCGGAATCACAATGAGAAACTATAGAAAAATATTCTTTACTTAATGCTTGCCTAAGTGCCTTTAGGGCTTGTGTATTGGCCTCTATATGCTTGATATTATCAAGATAGGATTTCTTAGTAGTGGCAAGAAAACATGCAAACCTAAGGCTTTTAAATAAGCACTCATCCTAATCTTTCATACATCGATGTTGGAGACATCAAAAATAGGAGGGGTCATGAAATCCATGAGTATAAACTATATGTGTGCAAATGCAAATGATAGATTAGCAAACAAGATCTCACTCCTAGGTGGTTAAACCTAATATCAGGAGCATAGGCTCTGATACCAGTTGTAAGTACACCTAGAGGGGAGGTGAATAGGTGTATGGCTAATCTAATAATAAATAATGCGGAATTAAAACTAAATTACAACATACTTAGTGTAACCAAAGAGTATAGTCGAATTTCCGGTGAAGGGTTCTACACTATCTCCTCTAAATTCCTCTAAATAAGAGTTGAGGTGCTATGTAAAGCTCTCTTGGTTCAACACAAGTGAGGCACACAATCAAACCCAAGCATATAAATGATATGAACAATATGATGTAATGTATAATGAAAGAGAGAGAGTAAAGAGATAGTGGATCAATCGCAAACAACAAGATATGTTTTGAGTTTCGAGCCACTGCTCTACGTCCCCGCCTTCACACAGAAGGATTTTCACTAAATCGTCCACACAGGACTTCCCACACAGGGAACCTCCACGAGGATTTAGATAATACAACTTTGGAGTACACAACTCCTCTCTCAACCAAATACAACCTCTACACAAGAGGCAAGGCACAATAACTATCACCTTTACACTTAGAGGGATGGGTACTTAGCCAAAACAAGATCAATCTCACACTAGAGGGATAAGGGATCAAAGTCAATACTTCAACAATCACCTCTACACTTAAAAGGATACCAACCAAACTCCACAATCACCTCTCACTAGAGGGATACCAACAAATAAAAGAAGATTTACAACTCTTGGTGATCAGTAAGACCACAAACCAATTTTCTCACTAAAACAAGATCCTAATAGATAGGATAGATATGATCGCTCAAGTGTAAGAATATAAAGAATTTAGAAAACAAAATCACAAAAAAAACTCTTAGAAAAACTTCTAGATAGCTATAGAAATGAAGAACAAAATCTAATTCCCAAAGACTCTATTTTTCTTTGTTTTTTTTTAACCCTTTAAAACAAATAAAGATTGATCTTTTAAACCTAAAAACTCTTTAAAACTTGTAGCTAAAACACTTAAGAAGATGAGAATTTTTGCTCTTAAAATTGTTGTACAAAACAGCCCAAAGAAGTGGGTATTTATAGCCCAAAAATAAATCTGCCCGTTGGCAGCAGCAAAGGGCAAATTTGCCCTTCCGGTCGACCGCCCGATCAACCGGCAACGGTCAATTTTCTGACCGTTGTGCCACCCTCGACCGCCTGGTCGACCGGGACTGGATACAGAAAGCAGCAGCTCTCTGCCGGTCGACCGGCCAGTCGACTGGGGCCATTTCCAGAGAGCAGAGCTCTCTGGACAGTCGACCGCCCGGTCGACCGGCCCACCAGCCCAAGCTGGCGTGCACGTCTGTGCACGTCGATCGACCGGACCGGTCGACCGACTTCTGCAGCGGTCGACCGGCAGAAGGTCAGGTAAAATTTTTAGGGATAAAAAGCTTGTTTTTATTATCAAATAAATCCCATTAAATACACATAAATTTCACAAAAATAAGTTCTTATTATATCGTTGAAATACAAACATGTGTGACTAAAATTCAACACATATTATAACTATTTGAACCATTTTGTGATATAGAAATTTAGTTTTAAACCAAAATCGGTATTTTTCAAAAGCCAAACTTTGAAATGGAAATCCGATTTTTTCAAAACACATGTAAATACAAAAATATGATATTTAAACAACTTTGAAGCATATTGTATATAGATAGAATCCAATATACATATAAAGATTTATATCTATATTTTTGACATGAAATCCAAAATCCGGTTAAACCGAAAACCAAAAGCCAATAAACCGAAAACTTGTGTGCGTGTGTGAACTTGAGCATATCAACACTATCTAATCTTTACAATGATCTAAACAATCTAAACTAAATAAACCAAGGTCTTCTTGTAGAACTCCTTCTCCAAGTCGACTCGATCAAATATGATCCACCGAGTTTGACTCCAACCGAGTACTAGATGCGATCTTGATGCTCGAGCTCTTGAATCAACATGTGAAAGCTCCAAAACTCCTTTGTTGAAGCTAATCACCTACTAATATCTTGATCAAATATTTGAAACTAAATATCACAAGATTATTAGTAAACTATAACTACATGAGTTAATCATCATCAAAACTAGAGTGATAGGCCTCTAGGCCAACATAAAATCCTTACCACCTCAGGGACTTCTCCACTCCAAGACCCTACCCATTCCAAAGGCTTCAACTTCGATCTTAAAGCTCGAATAGCAGATCATCCTCGATCTCTGCCAATAGTCTTGCAGTTTCATCATTCCCCACGTTCATAACGTGAAACGCTCCTATCAGGACGGGCAGCTATGAACAGTGGCAGATTTTTCGGCATGCAATCACAGCCAACTAGCGCTAGTGATCACGTCATTACAATAAATTCAGCACGTACAGATCGTACAGTTATCACAGTCCATCAATCCGCCCCATGTCAGCGTCCCTTTCAGGTATATACTATCTTTCTTCTATAAGGAGAAGGAGGTCGCTTCCCAACCCTTACAGTGTTAGGATTATGACTGGAATACATCGTAAAGATAGACGAAACTTTAGAGATCAAAGAACGGATGTACACAAAGAGATGTGCACAGTATAAATTGACCTATACTTTATATAGTCAACTTATGATAAAAATTAGTCGACTTATACTTTGTATAATTGATTGGTCTTGCAAACAAAAAGTAAGGATCTCAGATTTTTGACTGATTAATCGACTTATACTTATGTATAGTCGGCTAATAGACATGGTTAGTCAACTTATAGTTGACTAATATCGGGTCTGTTTGTTTTCTTTTTTGAATCTATTTTCAGTTTTGAGTTGGATTTGAGTTTTCTTTCTTCTGAGACGGTGATCGTTCGTATTGATGAAGTTTGTATAGAACTAGGAGAGTTTTATGGTCTATAAATAACCCCTTGAGGTGGCCTTCAATCTAATTTAATTCAATTTAAGAGAAATTCTTGTGAGAAGTTTTAGCCATAAAAGTTCGCTATTCTTGGCGACCATCAAAAAGCTTGTAATTTTCTTAGCGAGAGGTGTAAGTGTTTCTTATTATACTCTCCCAAAGTTTAATAAAATTTCTCCCGCTTCTCCCGTGGATGTATACACGATCTGTTTGATCAGTAGAACCACGTTAAATTGTGTGCTGGCTGTCTATACTTTGGAATATCTTCTTCTCTTTCTCTTCTCGTTGTTCATCGATCATATTGTGCTTCCACTGCGTCACCCCAACTATTGGTCGTAGGGGTCATCCGTTCACAATAATTTGTATCAGAGCATACAGATTGTTATCTCTAATAATTGGTATCAGAGCAAGGTCAACATGAAGATATCTGCAATCAAGTTTGATATTCAGAAGTTGGTATCATTAATTTCAGCAGGTGACAGATTAGGATGAACGCCATCTTGACCAAAGCGGGTTGAAGAAAAAGCTACTCAGGAGGGAGAAAAAACCTCGAGACATAAAGGAAGAAACTTAGCAGAAGTTGGATGAGAAAGTTTTGACAGCTATTCAGTTTTACTTGGCGGACGAAGTGTTGGATGAGTTTTCTATGGAGAAGATAACATCCTCGTTGTGAGAGCAACTTCAGGACCACTATTTGAAGAAGTTATTAACGAATTGATTGATTCTAAAGTAGTTTTTCTCTCTTCTTCGCATGCATGAAGGTATACTTATCAAGTCTCATATTGCAGAATTTTTCTCTATTATCAATGATTTAAATAAGATAGAGGTTAAGATAGAAGATGATGATCAAACACTTCTATTACTATGTTCTTTATCTTCTTCATATTAGAGCTTTAGAGAATTTGTCATCTATAGAGACAAATCAACTATCAAGGTCAAGGAGCATCTGCTCAATAAGGACAAAATTGACAACAGTTGATGGGGAGTCTCATCGTGATGATTCCGGACAAGTTCACTTTTCAAAGGAGAAGAGTAATAATGGAAGTTTCACGGGTAACCCAAAATACAAGAATTTAGTGTACAACTGGTGTCACAAGAAGGGACATATTAGAGCTGATTGTTGACTCGAAAGAAACAACCAGATACTAATGTCATTGAACTGGCTGGAGGGGATGAAAAAAGTGTGACATTCTATCTATTACAGACAGATCGGTCGGTAACAAAGATATATAGATTATTGACATTAGATATTCACTTCATATTAGTTCCAATAGAAAATGTTCTCCTCATATACTTCGATTCAAGAGGGAGAGGCTTCATTGGGAATTCTACTACGAGCAAGGTGATTAACGAAGGAACAATCTATTTTCATTCTCATGATGGATGCATCGCTAGTCTTCAAAGCGTTCGTCGTGTTTTGAATCAAGGTACAATCTCATCTCTCTTGAAATTCTACATAGAGAAGGGTTCTATTTCAGTTTTAAATGTGATCTTACGGAAGCTTCCAAAGAAGCCCACGTGAAGTTTCAGGCCGAATGTGTACACGATATTTACATGTTGCAAAATTCAAAGGATAGAGTTGGTGGAATGCGGTTATCCTAGGCATCAAGATCAGAGGTTGTGGAACAATCGAAGACTACGATGGTTTCAAGCTCAGATGTTCAGTTTTACTCTGAAAGAAGATTAAGATTAGGTGGCATTAGCGTATAACAAGAAAGTCCAGATTGTTATTCCTATGGTGGAGCAATTAAATCCTACGTGGATCAAGAAGATTATTAGGTGATCAAATTCAGGTTGGGTCTGAACTTGTTCAACCTAATCAAGTTTTGAACCCCATAAGGGGGTTATAGAGAAGAGGGAGTGAGATGGAGATGAAGTCAAGAGTTGTTCAATTGTGTATTGATGTGAGTAGGCCTATCAATGGGTCGGGTTCGGGGCAATACAGGTGGTACCAGACCCGGACCCGTTTACCCAAGAGGGACCATACCCGTCCCGTTTATCCGCGGGTCCAGAAGGTGGGTTTCCATACTCGGACCCGCTGTACCCGCGGGTCTGGACCCGTTTACCCGAACCCATAACAAAAGGAAAAAAAACAAGATACATAAACAAAAACAGTAACAAAAACATATGAAGAGAGGGAGAAAAATTTTTGTAAAAAGAAAGAAAGTATGTTTAATATCAATAAAGGATGAAATGCAACTAGGTGCAAGAGGTGGAGGGAAAATTTTGATGAATGACTTTAATAGAAAAAATTTAAAGCAAGGCCCCAAAATTTATTTGGGGAAACACAGCAATAGGATCATCCACTAATCAACCAACAGTCTTCAACACTTAAAGCATAAAGAGATCATTTACTCATGGAGTCTGGAGCCTAGATCTTTAGGATTTTAATTCTATTAGTATTATTTATATTTATGTTTTGAAATGGGTGAATGAGTAATCGGGTCTGGTTCAAGTAAAATCACACCCATCTCATTTAATAATCGGGTATACGGGTATACGGGTAAATGGGTATGGGTCCAGAGCAGCCCTTTCCATACCTGTTTAATCAGGTCGGGTCCGGGTCGGGTCCGGGTCTGGACCCGACCCATTAATAGGCCTAGATGTGAGCACATGGAGCATGGTGACTATTCTTGAACTTGGACGTATCAAGTCAAGGAGAAGATTGTTAGAATTATGACTGAAATACATCATGAAGGTAGACGAAAATTCGGAGATCAAAGAACGGACATGCACAAAGAGTTATGTAGTATAAGTTGACTTATACTTGGTATAGTAGACTTATAATAAGAATTAGTCGACTTATACTTTGTATAGTCGACTGGTCTTACAAGCAGAAAGTAAGGGTCCCGAATTTTGACAGATTAGTCGACTTAATATACATGATTACTAATATCAGGGTATAGCTATTCTTTTCTGGACCTGTTTTCAATTTGAGTTGAATTCAAGTTTCCTTTCTTCTGAGGAGGTGATCGTTCGTGTTGATACAGTTTGTATAGGACAAGGAGAGTCTTATGGTTTATAAATAATCCCTTAGGGTGGCCTTCAATTTAATTCAGTTTACTTCAAGAAAGATTCGTGTGAGAAGTTTTAGTCATAAGGATTCGCTGTTCTAAGCAGCCATCAAAGGGCTTGTAATCTTCTTAGCGAGAGGTGTAAGTGTTTCTTATTATACTTCCCCAAAGTTTAATAAATTTTCTCCCCCTTCTCCCGTGGACGTACACGATCTATTTGATCGGTGGAACCACAATAAATTGTGTGTTGACTTTCTATACTTAAATATCTTCTTCTTTTTTCTTCTCGTTGTTCGTCGATCTTTGTGTAGCTTCTGTTGTGCTCCCCAGCGAATGGTCATGGGGGTCATCTGTTCACAACAATTGGTATCAGAGCATACAGATTGTTATATCTAACATAGAAACACATACACACCCCACTGCACTAGAAGTTTTTATGTTCCACTCCAACATTGCATACTAGCAATTTCTCTGTGCTAGTTCATCTCATTGTACACTAATAGTTTCTTTGTGCTAGTACCCTTCCACCACACCATCAGTTTTCTTATATCGGTCCTCCTTTCCATTCCACTTACTAATTCTCATACCCGAGGGTCTTACGTCTCATGCCCTAGGGTGCTCCTAACCCGAAAGATTTTCTTTCTCTGTGTGATCTAGCAGGTCGGATCAGGGAGCGTCCAGTCGATTGTGGCGGAGATTCGTCTACCGCAAACTGGTAAGATTTTTCCCATCAAAAAACTCAACAGAATCTATGATATAAAGAAAAAAGATGCGGAACGTTTTTAAAGTTTGTTTCTAGATGTATTTTTAATTTTTGAAATTTCATCAGTGTGATCAATGTTCTTCAGCACGTTTTCATCCAGGTGAAGATCAGAGGAAGCTTTGCACGTTTCTTTTTCGGATAAAAAAAAAGACAAGAGAAAAATGAGGATGCTTTGTTCTTGACGCGAGAATGGCACGCGGAATCTACAGATTCTATACCATTAACACATGAAAAATGAGTCAGTTTACAGGGCCCCAGCCCATTCTAAATTAAGGCTCTGATACTACTAGGCCGGGCCCAAGGAACAGTTGAGGTTTAGATTCGACAAGAAGGCAACTCGAACATTTATTTTCCTTTTTTTTCTTCTTTTTACTAATTTCTTTTGCTTACTCGAAAGACCTAAAATGCTCAAAGTCAGGCTCATCGTTTCTTTTTTCGCTAGCTAACGACTACACACCCGAATTCAATCTGAATAATCAGAAGTCACAGTGACTAAACTTATATTTAATTAAATATGTCGCGCATGCGGGGCTTCAAAGTAGAGACCGATGGAGAGCGAAGCTCTTAACAGCCCATGATCTATCCATAATGCCAACAACTGGAAACCGCAGGGACTCTATCATTTAATTCAAAAATATGCTTTTTTATGTTGATTACCACAACATTTATTCTCAAACGAAATAAATTAAATAATAATAAAATATGTATTGTATATTAGAGTTTTATTCTTCTCCTAATGTTATTTAATTATTTACAGCAATTGAAAGATTTTAAGTGAACGTTTTGATTAGATTGACAATTGATAATCAAAATGTTCCAATAACTCTAATTAAGAATATTTTAGGAATAAGTCCTTATTTGAAGAAAGGCTCACCCGATTGTTGTAGGTGTAGGTGATGGAAGGAGAGACAAAATAATCTAAAAAATTTCTTAGTTAAGAGTCCAGAATATTCTCACTAGTAGTAGTTAACCTAATACATTGTGGGACTAGTTTAGTTTAACTCAAGGCTTTGTTTGACAATGGGGGCAGAGAAAGATTCTTATAAGAGAGATTAACTTGAATTTGTGTTGCAAATAATTTTTCTAATCACTCTACCAAATTAAATGATTTTGGTTTAAAACATGATTTATGATCATATTTACAATTTACAAATCCATTTCCCACCTAAAAACTTATCAGATCGGGTATATTGCAGAAAACCAACCTTGCACTATCATGGTGTTGATGAAAGCCTCCTTATTGTTAAAATTGTGGGGTGGGTGCGTGGGTGGGGGGGGGCGGGGGGGGGGGGGGGGGAATCTATGTGCTATTAAATTCAGTTAAAAAAAAAAAAAAAAAGAGCCTGAATTATTGTAAGATTTGACAAAATCTTTTGTTGTTCTATTGATTTAGCAAAAAAACACAATTGAACTAGCTAAAATATGTGGTTTGGGGGGGGGGGGGGGGGGGGGGGGGGGGTGTGTTCCAATTCATTATCTTACATCTGCAAAAATTGCAAAATATTACATGAATGATTTAAAGAATTTAATAGTACAAAAATGTTTCTTCTCATTTCAATAATATAAGGATTTTTTTAAAATTCCGCCACTGCCACCTACTTTCTCATATTAGGAAAAAAAACTCACCTCTTTTTTATTCGCTACAGTCTCGTCCACGTCAACATAAATTAATTTCTTTCAACCACTACTTCTTTGTATATTTTCATTTTCTCTTTTACTCTTGTCAACGTCCCTGACGTTGTTGATCTCCCTCAACTCTGACCCCACGCAGAGTAATTCGCGAATCGACCCGCGCGGTTAGGTCGATGTAGGGATTGGAAGAGGGCGGGGAGGCCCCCTAGGGGTCTCAGGGGCGGAGCCCCCCGGACTAATTTTTTGAGATCAACTTTTTGCAAATCTCGTTTGCTCGTGCTCGCGATAAGTTATTTGTGTTTGTAATCGATTTGATTTTTAGATCTAAAAAGCATGTGTATCATTCGATGTCGAACGAGGGTCTAGTAATGATGGAAAAGTGATATGAAGGTTGCGACACATGATCGCAATCCTCTGTGAGGATTGTGACTAAGCAGTTCTATATTAGAAGACTGCGACTATGGTCGCACTTTTTATTAATTAAAAATTAGGGCATTTTGCGAGGACGACGATCATTGTCGCAGTCACAATATAAGCTAGGAAGTTGCATGGTTAGGACTGCGACCATGAGGACTGTAACTAGTCCTAATAAAGAGGAGTGCAATCATGGTCGTCGTCCCATAACTCACAAAATATAACATTAGGACTACGATCATGCTCGCACTCCTATAAAGACTCAGATATATGACATTTTGTAAGGATTATGATCATGATCACAGTCCTAATAAAAAATTAGAAATGGGACATTTTTATAGGGACTGCGATATAGTCACAGTCCTCTGTATACAGCAGTCCACATTTTCGAAGGGTACACTTTTTTCGAAGCGATTACTGCGGGGCATTGCTTTTTTGGTCGCTGATGAGCGCTTTTCGCTTGACACGTAGGCCACACCTGGTGGTTTAAAAAAGAGATGGCTGTTGCTGTAGCGAATTAAATTATGAAGTTGAGTTTTTTCTAATTACAGTTTAGCGTAAGGGTAGTAACAAAATCCTTTTTTAATGAAACGAAATGATAGTATAGTAGGATTTTTCTGCAGTTTGCCCTATCAAACAAATGGGATCAAATATTTTCACCTCAAAGAAAAGGTTAGTTTATGTGTGTGAGCCACATACACATATTATAGAGGGTCAATCCCGCCTTGACACGTGAAGATTGGCCCTCTTATAATATTATAAGAGGTGTAAAGACTTTAAAGTTTTGTACTCTTTAAACCCGACATCTTATCTACATGTCAACGGGGAGTTGACCATCTTATAGTGTGTGTGGCTCAAGCACATGAACCAAA
>JAVJIF010026115.1:0-57919 GCA_038442645.1 Agave tequilana | reverse complement strand
CGGGTTTCGACCCTCGCGCCTTGATGCTGAGACGCGGCCAAAATTAGCTTTGCGTTTTAGAACTTGGAATTCTGCTTTTCAATGGCTTGTCTTTTAGTGATTTTTAGGCAGCCTACAGATAGTTCAGAGCCCTTCACCGAAAATTCGGCTACACTCTATGGTTACACTAAGTGTGTTGCAATTAGTTTTTAAATTTCGCATTATTTCTCATTAGATTAGCCTTACACCTATTCACCCCCTCTAGGTGTACTTTCATTGGAACCTAACAAAAATTAGTTTATAGGGTTGTTAAATGTCTAGATTATAATCAAATGGCCGAATCGAGAATTTGTATGTCTTAATACATAGACCTAACCAACTCACTACTTTTAACCGTCCATTTTACGTCGTTTGATGGGTGGCAAAAAGTATCAAAACATTTGATTTTTGGATTATAGATAGTTGAAATAATATAGATCAACTTCAACGGAGTGGATCTTGTATTCGAGTGTCGAAGGGTTAATTTGAGTGGGAAGGATTCGGGTTGAAATCCTTTTGGAAGGACACAAATGTGTATATATATGTGTGTGTGTGTATAAGGAGAGAGACTTGTGTAGTTCCGGAAGGGTTCAACCTGAATCCTTCCCATTTAAGTACCAACATTTGACATTCAAATACAAGATCCACTCTGTGAAGTTGATATGTATTTTTTAAAGTAACTAAAAATAAAAAATCATGTGTTTTGAATACTTTTTGCCTATCCATCAAATGACGGAAAATTGATGGCCGAAAGTAGTGAGTTGGTTAGATCTATCTCTTTTAACATATAAATTCTCAATTCGTCCATTTGATCATGATCTAAATATTTAAAAACCTCTACAAACTAATTTTTGTTAGGTTTCAAATGTTCTACACGATAAACTAACCAACTCACTTTATAAACCGTCCATTTTTCTCCTACTTGATGCATGGGCAAAAAGTATTTAAAAATACTAGATTTTGGTTTCTATATACTTGAAATAATATAGATCAACTTCAACGGAATGGATTTTATATTCGGATGATGTATGGTTGCATTTGAGTAGGAAGGATTTAGGCTCGAATCCTTCCAGAACTACACGTCTCATAACTTGTGTAGTTCCGGAAGGATTCGTGGCCGAACCTTCCTGCTAAAATATTCAAAATTTGACATTCGAATACAAGATCCACTCCGTTGAGATTGATCTATATTATTTTCAAGTATCTATAAACCAAAAGTCAAATGTTATGAATACTTTTTGCCATGCATTAAGTAGGAGAAAAACAAAATGCCTAAATAGTGAGTTAGTTAGTTTAATGGTGTTGAACATTCAAAACCTAACAAAATTTATTTGTGGGGGTTTTTAAATGTTTAGATCATGATCAAATGACCGGATCGAGAATTTGTATGTCTAAAGACATAAATCTAACCAACTCACTACTTTTGGTCATCCATTTTGCGTCGCTTGATGGATGGGCAAAAATATTCAAAACACTTGATTTTTGTTTATAGATACTGAAATAATATAGATCAATTTCAGCAGAGTGAATCTTTTATTCAAATGTCGGAAGGTTGTATTTGAGTGGGAAGGATTCGGGCTCGAATTCTTCTGGAATGATACAAGTCTATTTCTCTATATATAGAGAGGATAGACTTGTGTCATTGTAATGGTCAGTTTCTGACCCCCTGGAGATTACAACACGTGTCCATCCAGCGCTTGGACGATCGCAAGACATGTGTCCATATCTATAATATCTGAAGAAGAGTCCTAATATCATCTAAATCGGGGCAGTTTAAGTAGCCAAAGGATAGGGATAGAATCAATTACAAATACTCCTATCTTCAAGCCAAATATTCTTTAAAATCAGCGGTTACAGCGCGCGGGAACAGATCAACCGCATTGGCAGGGATAGATCCCACTAGATAAAGATAAATACAGATTCTACCAATTTAAATAAGGATGTTGGCTCCAACCGCGTCCAAGATAAGAAGTTGAGATAGGATAAATATTCAGATAGATGAGAACTCTATAAATCTTATCCAATAAACACCCACCTGTATAAATAGTAGACCCTTCCAATGAAAAAGGAGACAATCAATCAATCCCAGAAAACCTAGCACGCGAGATCAGGCAGTAACCATTTTATTTTCTTTAGATTATAGTGGAACCCTCTCTCTTTCACCGAGGTTTCTCTCTTTTGAGTTCTCACGTAAATCTGTGCATTTGCTCTGATTTGATTTCTGAAATTTATCCATTAATATATACAATTTTGTACATGGATAACTCCCCCGAGAATTCTTTCATAGAGAGCCTTTTGAATTTATACTCGAAGATCTCTCCCACTTTCAAAATCTAACCACTCCTTAAAATAGTCTCACGCTGCGGACATGGCTGCACCAAGGAAGAATGTCTGCCAAGCTACAGTCACTTCCCCCGCCTCTTCAAAAGGGAAGGGGAAAGGCGTTAAAGTCTCTGAGCCTGCAAGTCGTCACCCTAACTTATCTGACGTCCACATCACCGACACTGAAGATTTTCAATCTTCTTCCGCTCACCATAGAAGGTCCTTGCAGTCGCACCCAAACCCCGACACCCATATGAGCAACTCCTCCAGATGCTTTTCAGCCTGCAAAAGCAAATGGAAGAGTAAAAAATGGAGATGGGTCAACTCCGTGAGGCGGTTGCCTTTAAAAAAAACATAGTGACCCATGTCCAGACCGGACTCCTTAAGCAGGTTGACATATTGCAGAAATCGCTATCCCTCTGAACTGGTGAAGAAGAAGCTTGGGCTCCTCCATCACCACAACGTGACGGGGAGGCCGCGCATACCACTAGCAGTTTGAAGCGCAACATGTCCGAGACTCACGATGATAACGAGCTCTCTGAGAACTCAAAGCGTCCCCGCAGCCCGAAGTCCGCTCGCATTGAGAATGTTACAGATCTGGTTCAAAAGTGGCTAAATCAAGTGAACAAACATTCTCCAAAAGGAATGGAGCATAACGGGCTGAGGCCCTCTGACTCACCACTGTTGAGGGAAATCACCACACTCTGAATCTCGAGGAAGTTTGTGATGTCCTCCCTCGATTGCTACTCGAAAATCTCTGACCCCCTCCTTCACTCTGCTAATTTCTAGACAAAATAGCAATTTACGCTCACGACGACCTTTCGCCTTTGTCAGATATTCCCTTTTAGTCTCAAGGGTGTCACCTACCATTGGTTCAACTCACTCTCAAAGAATTTCCTTCAAAGTTTTAATGATGTAACTAACGCTTTCTATACTTAGTTTGCTTCTTGAAGAGAGTTTCAGAGGAGAAACAATCATCTCCTCGCGGTTAGGATGAAACCAGAGGAGAGCCTGAAGAGCTATGTTAACTATTTTCAAAGCCAGATGGCTTTGGTATACAACTGTAGTGAAGACATAGACGCCGCTGCATTCATCAGTGGGCTGCAAGTCACTAACTCGTTCTACTAGCATCTGGTGAAGAATGATGTCACCAAGATGAGGGATATTCTCGTCCGGATGCAAAAGTACATGTAAATCGAAAAAAGCGACATGGGGCGTAACAAATCGCCCCTAAATAAGGATCCGAGAGTGAGAAGCTGAAGCAGCAATTTCCCCCGTGGAAGAATCTAAACCACAACTCCGCCACTATCCATAAACCACCCTGACACGCGCGCGAGTCAAACCAGGACCACACTGTATAGCCTGATCTAATTCCTTTCAGAATTCCAGTCGACCATGTATTCAATGCCATCAAATACCAGCCTTGGGTCAGCATCTGACTGAATCGCTCTTGAAAAAACTGAAGGGATCCGGATCTAGAGATTAGTGTTCCTTCCATGACGGTATGGGTTATCTCACTATCGAATATCAGACCCTTTGATGACACCTTCTGGATCTGGTTAATCAGGGATATCCTTGAGAGTTCATTCTCAACTCGAGACAACCCTCAGAGTTTAAAGTACAAAGGGAACACCCACCACATGATGGTCAGGCAGGCAACACTCTCATCTATCTTATCTAGTATAGGGAGGTGAATGTCATCTTTGATGTCTCAACGATAGAGGGCACTACAGTAAAGGAAAGGGCCATTTATATCAATGAACCCCATAGGGATGACTTCATCCTGGCAATACTAACAAGCCCACCTTTATCACCAGGCGGCCTATCTACTTCTCAGAGACCGATGCTTACGCCGTGCGCTTTCTGCACAATGACGCTCTGGTCATGACAATGGATATTGGTTGTTGTCGAATGTCAAAGATCTTGGTCGATGGAGGGAGCAGTATCAACATTCTATACGGACACGCCTTAGATCGGATGGAATGGAGGACACTCTTGAGTTGGCTCAAAAGATGATTCTTCCTCAGACCCAGTCACTTCTCTATGGATTTAACAGGAGCGACGCGCTCACCGGGAACAGTCATGTTCCTTGTCAGAGTAGATCCATACAATGTTATCACAAAGTTCTGCGTCCTCGACATTGAATCTTCCTACAACGCTATGCTCGGGAGGCCATGGATTCATATGACGAGGGCAGGGCAGTCCCATCCACCCATCATCAACTTCTAAAGTACCCCACACCGATAGGAATGGCTGATATGGGTGATATCTCGAACCATAGCTGTAGTAACCCGAAAAAAATCTGGCTGAATGATAAAGACCTCCCAAGCAGTCTCCGATAAAGATTTCCCTATGGAGAAAAGGTAAAGAGAATTGCTTACCAATAGCAATTACAGGACAGTGAAAGCCAAGACTCCAACTGCCCTGCCAAGTCGGAGGATCTAGACCCCGAATCACCCATCAAGTCAAATGACCCAGATAGCAAGATTGAGGAGCAACCCAAGTCTTTTGTTGTAGATCCACATCACCCAGAGCAAGTCCTCCGAACTGGCTCAAAAGTGCATCCTTAGGAGAAAACCTTGTTCAAAAGTTCTTGTCAGAGAGTTTGGATGTATTCAGGTGGGCTCCATCGTTATGCCTGGAATTGATCCCAATATTATCTGCCAGAAGCTCTCCATCAAGGCGGACATCATGTCAGTAAAGCAAAAGCCAAGCAGAATGAACGAGGAACAACAATCAGCGATGAAGTTGATCGCCTACTACAGTCCGACTTCATCCAAGAGATATTCTACCCCAACTGGCTCTCCAATCCTATCCTCGTAAAGAAGAAGAATGGCAAGTGGAGGGCTGCATTGACTTCACTAACCTCAATGAAGATTGCCCAAAAAATAGCTTTCCCTTACAATGATCTATCAGCTGGTAGAGGCAACAGCAGGCCATGAACTTCTCAGCTTCATGGATGCCTATTCTGGGTACAACCAGATCAAGATGCACCCATCAGATGAAGATAAGACTGCATTTATTACTGGCCATGAAATTTATTGCTACAAGGTGATACCTTTTGGGCTCAAAAATGTTGGGGCCACCTTCCAGTGCATGGTTGACAAAGTCAAGAACCTGATCGGGAGAACAATGGAGTCTGCATTGATGACATGTTGGTAAAAAGTGTCCTCCACACGGATCATCTCCAGCATTTGGGTGAAGCTTTCGCTCCTGCGGAAGTACAAGATAAAGCTCAGCCCTAAGAAGTACACATTCGAAGTCGCTTTTGAGAATTTTTTAGGGTATTTGGTCACTCAACGGGGCATTGAGGCCGACCCCAATCAGATATCTGTCATTTTAAATATGAAGTTGCTACATGTGTGAAAGAGGTCGAGATGCTGAATAGACATCTTGTTATGCTGAATCGATTCATCAATTGATCCATGGATAAATACAAGCCCTTCTTCCATGCCTTGAATAAGAATGGGGCCGACTTCCGCTGGAACGTAGAATGGAGATATCTGGCTTCACCACCACTCTTGTCTAAGTCCACCTCAGGAGAAATGTTGTTCCTTTATCTAACCAATGTACGGGTGGGAAAATTGAAAATATTGCAAAGTTTTCTTGAATCAATGAAAGATTACAATAACTCAATTCTAATTACAAGAGAGAGGAGATACTCAAGCTCAAATCTCCTATTTGCTTAATGTTGGGTTCTTTGTGCAGCGGTGGAAAGTGATCTTATTTCCGATATCCGGGGTGAACGTCAACCTTCTTTAGAACTTTTCTCTTTGGATCATTGATGGATTAGCACCGCTCATATCAAATGAAATCTCAAAGAAATTTCAAAAAAACTTGAACTCAGCAAGTTTGTGTAGAAGAGTTGAACTCTTTTTAAAGCCAATATTCCTCAACTGAAATTTTTTAACCCCTTTCAATAGAAACTCTAGCTATTTATAGAGGGTTCTAGGGGTAAAACTATGCCCTAAAAACCCTCCATAATGTGGGTTAACTCCTCTCATTACGTGGGCAGTACTTGACCAAGTAATGAGAGTAGTTATAACTAAGAGGCATGTCTCATTTGCAGTTGAAACGCGGGCTTGAGCACTGCGTTAGCTATTGAAATAATGCTAGACGCGAGCCTCGAGCTTCACGTTTGGGTGCTGCTGTGGTGTTAAAACGCAAGCGTTGAGCCCTGTGTTTTGGGTACTGTAATGATGTTGAGACGCGGGCCTCGAGCCCTGCGTCTTAGTACTGCAATGATGTTTGAGACGCGGGCCTCGATGAGACGCGGGCTTTGAACTCTGCGTTTTGATACTACATCAATGGCTTTGATCATCCTTACGTCTGAAGTATGTGCTCTATTATCTGATGACTTATCTTCAGTGATTTTTAGACAGTCTACAGAACTTCCTCCAAAGTTTCGAAACTCCGGGGTTAACTGGGACGAGTTTCAAAACACTTTGGAATTTTCTTTTGTCAGCAAACTCTCAAAATTATACTGGCAATCTTCTGAGATACCTTGAGCTTGATTTTGTCTAAATCTTGGTCATCGTGAGCATGCTGTTAAACTCTTTGAAGCCACCATAGATGATCATCGTGAGTGTCTAGATACGCAGTTCAGACCTCATCGGCACTCTGAGCTGGTTGTCATTGTACTGTTGAATTGAGAAAAATCAATTGCTTTTGTTCGTGTACTGTTGAACTGATTGCAGAAGCAGAGATTGAACACAGGTATTGTAGATATGAAGGTCGAGTTGCCTTGGAGACGCGACCTTGTCTGACATAGAAACACAACTCTCATTCATTGGAAAGGCACGGTTCTTTGCCATTGTAGAGATGTAGTCCTTAACCGTTTGTTGAGACGCGGCTCTGAGTTGTAGAAGAGACGTGGCTATAAGTTGTAGAGGGACGCGACTCTGAGTTGTAGCGGAGACGTGGATCTGAATTATTGAGGAGACGCGGCTCTGAGTTGTAGGGGAGATGCGACTCTAAGTCGATGAAGGGATGCAGCCCTGAGTTGTAGGGGAAACTCTGGGGTTAACTGGGACGAGTTTCAAAACACTTTGGAATTTTCTTTTGTCAGCAAACTCTCAAAACTATACTGGCAATCTTCTGAGATACCTTGAGCTTGATTTTGTCTAAATCTTGGTCATCGTGAGCATGCTGTTAAACTCTTTGAAGCCACCAGAGATGATCATCGTGAGTGTCTAGATACGCAGTTCAGACCTCATCGGCACTCTGAGCTGGTTGTCATTGTACTGTTGAATTGAGAAAAATCAATTGCTTTGTTAGTGTACTGTTGAACTGATTGCAGAAGCAGAGATTGAACACAGGTATTGTAGATACGAAGGTCGAGTTGCCTTGGAGACGCGACCTTGCCTGACATAGAAACACAACTCTCATTCATTGGAAAGGCACGGTTCTTTGCCATTGTAGAGATGTAGTCCTTAACCGTTTGTTGAGACGCGGCTCTGAGTTGTAGGAGAGACGTGGCTATAAGTTGTAGAGGGACGCGGCTCTGAGTTGTAGCGGAGACGTGGATCTGAATATTGAGGAGACGCGGCTCTGAGTTGTAGGGGAGATGCGACTCTAAGTCGATGAAGGGATGCAGCCCTGAGTTGTAGGGGAAACACGGCTCTGAGTTGTAAGGGAGACGCAGCTCTGAATTATTGGGGAGACGTGTCTCTGAGTCGATGAAAGGACGCAACCCTTGGCCATCGAAGAGACACGTTCTTCCATTTGTTGAGGGAACGCAGTCCTCGGTGGTCGAAGTGACACGGTCTTCAATTTGTTGAGGGAACGAAACCTTCAACTTGTTTGAGGAAACACGGCCTTCGGTTTGTGAAGGGATGCGACCTTCAAAATGCGGCCCTTGAAAAGTCACTTGCAGTTTTTAGAGGACACGATTCTGAGGATGCGACTCTCTATGCGCGATGATCTCACTAGATCTTTCGAGGCAGAACTGACGTTGATGGTTGGGGACGCGTGTCCGGATTGAAAATCCAAATATCATTGGGATTTCCTTGGATAAATACCCACATGTCTTGCACAGATTGGATTTGAGATCCGCGCTCTAAATTAAGGCAATTAATTGGCCTTTAAGAATGGTTTTAATTTTATGTCATTAATTAATGGCCATTAGTGAACCTATAAATAGGCCATGACCTCTTAAGAATCATTTATCTTGACTGTTTCCTTCACGGGCATGTACTCTGAAGAACTTTTAGAGTTTTTAGAATGTCTTCTTCTTCGAGGATGCATCTTGAAGAACTTTTAGAGTTCTTAAAAGAAACCAAAGGTTTAATGCTTTCTTACAATCTTCTTGAAAGATTATCACTGTCAAGTGATTTCAAAATCGAAAGCATTTTTTGGTACTTTCATGGCCATATCTTGACGGATGATGTCCGCTCTCCAGAGAACTTTTCTTCAGGTAGAAAATGGCCTTTGCCATTACTGTTCATGACAAGGCTAAGTTTCCTTGAAGCTCTGTCATCGCCGATTATGAAGAGACTCCGTCTCTTGATCTCTTCTTGAAACTTCTAAAAACTTCTTTTTTTGAGTTTAGAAAGTCGACTTGAGATCCATGTGTCCATGATCTGCAAATGCGATTCTCGCGTTAATTGATGAAACGCGAGTTGTTGACTTCTGAGCTCCAAGTTCTGCGTCTTTGAGATCTTCAGACGCGAGCGTGGTGAACTCTATGTCTTGAAGCCTTAAACGTGGGTTTTGCGTATAAGACTCGTATCTGGAGTTCATGACTTAGAAAATTTTTTAAGACTCGCGTCTACGTCCTTAATATTTGCTTCACGTTTTGATCATCAGATGCGAGTGTCATGTTAGGCTGTGCAGTTGAATCCATATTTTCTGTCTTGTAGAAATTAACCCTCAGGTTTTTCCTTCTTGCAGGTCTTGGCCATATCGATGGTGCTGGCTCCAGTATCTTTACCGCGTCCATTGAGATAGACATGAAATGACCAGTTCATTCAATTGGCGACCACTTAAGAAGTCAAAACTTTTGTCCAAGGGCGAGGAAGATCTGTGCGATTCTCGATACACACCATGATATTTTGGGCATGATGCACCAGTAAGGTCTCGGATCCTTTCTGATTACAATAAGTGTGACGCATTTGAAGGTCACGGGAAAGAGGACGTCACCAGTAAGGTCTCAAATCCTTCCTTCATTGATCTTGTTCAAGGAAGTGACATCGACAAAAACCCATACTCATTGGATGACTTTCTGGTGGCGGGCCTTCCCATTAAGCGAAGGATTACGGTCTTATGAAGAACTTCGCACCAGTTGGTCGGGTGAAATCAGAATATTTTTTACATTTCAACCTTGAGAAACACCATTGTTCTCAAGAGCAGAGGAAGTTGATCTCTTGTTCCTGGTACAGTCAAGAAGACGAACTTTGTGTATCTTCAATATTTCAAGGAATGAATGCAACCTTTCACTGAGAAAGAGGGACTTCTTTGTACTCCTTTGTTGTAACACTCAATCTTATTCGATAAGGGAGCATTTTATATCACTTTCACATCTTGAATATCAATAAAAGTGATATTTTTCTGCCTTCTTATTTGTCTTGACTTCCTTTTACATTGAGAATCAGACAAGTAAAAGCGATTACCTTTGATTTACTAGAGGTGTGATATTTTAACTTAGCAACTCAAAATTGAAAATTTTCATTTAGGGTCTGTTTGGTTGTCGTAATTAGCTGTACTTCGTAAGTCGTAATTGATAAAGTCTTTTACAGTTATAAATTAGTTACATGCATGTAAGCTTTATGGTGTTTGGTTGGTAATATAAAGTTATAAGTGGAAAAATGTATTGTATTTTACGGTGTTTGATTGTCGTCATGTGTAAGTCGTAAGTGAAAAAGTTGATCATAAAATTAACTATTTGATGATTTAAAAAGTTTTAATATTGCAAATAAATACTAAAAATTCTAAATATTAAAAAAAATTAATATTAACATAAAAAATAATACAAATATGCATGACTACAAAATTAACTGTAAGTGAGCTGTAAGTAAGTGTTAATTGAGATGCAAGTGAGTGGTAGTTGAGTAGTGTAAGTCTTTTATGAATTACGATCCAAACAAACGTTGTAGTTGTAATCGGGCTGTAAGTTATTTACGAATTACAGACTTTTATGCCTTTATGATGAAACAAACAACCCCTTAAGTAATTTAAAAATGTTACTGTCAAAGGTGTGATATTAACTTGACAGGAGTGAAATAGGTTTTATGGACTTGTTATTCTATGGATGAGAATGACAAGTATGGACAAATCCATTTTGGATTTGAAGGGATTACCGTCAGAGGTGTAATATTAACTTGACGGTACAACTAGACTTGTAATTGAACAAGTTTGGTTGACTTGTCTTTCTATCGAAGAGAATAACAAGTAAAGTTTTCATTTCACAGGGTATCAAGATTGAGTCTATCATCAGAGGTTTAGTATTACTGTAATTAAGTCTTGGTTAGATATTAGAGAGAATACTGTAAAGGTGTGAGATTAACCTAATAATGATTTTAAGTGGACCTGCCATTCTATTGATGAGAATAACAAGTGAAGCTAGACCTTTCGGGGATCTGAGTATTTCTTTACCATCATAGGTGTGATATTAACTTAAAGGATTAGATTGAATCTTGTCAGAGGTGTGATATTAACTTGACAAGGATGTGAGCTAAAGATGTAATGTTAACTTAGCCCCACAGAAATTTTAGTTTTGTTGGGAAAAACTAAAGATACCAGGTGTAGTGTTGAACTTAACAATAGAGATAATGCTAGAGGTGTAAATTAAACTTAATATTGGTCACCTCGACTTCGATGCAGAAGCTCGAGGGGAACTCATTGTCATAGGTGTAGTATTAAACTTAACAATGAACCGGATGCTAGAGGTGTGATGTTAAATTAGCATCGCTCATCTTAGATTTGATATGGAAGCCTGTGGCATGTGACTATTAGAAGTTTAATATTGAACTTGCCAGCAACTTGGTCACTGTTAGAGGTGTCATATTAAACTAATAGTAATTTGTTATAGGTGTAGTGTTAATATAACAAGAGTTGGTTTGCGATATGAGCAATTTTGAAGACTTGTCATTCTATTGAGGAGAATTGACAAATGAAGTTTGGATTGTCAGAGTTTTAATATTAACTTGGCAATTTTAAAAACTTGTGACTCCATGTAAGGGAGTCGTCAAGTGGGAGTTCATACTCGCTGAAGAGTATTAAAACTTTTCACTATTAGAGGTGTGGTGTTAACATAACAGTGATTGAGTTTGTGGACCTACCACTCTATGGGAGGAAATGGGTAGAAGGGTTTGGTGAAAAATAGAATGAGTTATCAGAGGTATAATATTAACTTGATGAACATTGATTTTTCAAGGGTATTGATAGGTTTGCCGTTAGAAGTGTAATATTAACATAACAGCGGAGAGGTTCTGAGTGGGTATTAGTGAAATTTTGTCATCAGTGGTTTAATGTTAACTTGACGGACTCCACTGGGTATCTAGAAAAATGGCTTGTCAGATGTTTACTATTAACGTGACAAGTCTGTGCTCATTTCACCAGGAAAATGAATACATGTATTTTTATGGTCCTACCATTCCATGAAAGAGAATTGGTAAAAGATTTTAGAGGGGAAGGAAGGATCAAGTCTCTCAGGATTTTAACAAACCCTCAACTATCAACGGATTTGGTATGCCTTTACCAATTACCGTTTGAGTTGGGCTAGCCATGCTATTCCCCTCAGCATGATGAGTTATCAAAAATTTCTATTGGACTTAAAAGCCAATATTTTTCTATATCCTTAACCGTTGAGGGCGTTGGATTTTGATAGTTTCTAAAGAAGAGTGATAATGTAACGCCCCGATCCTGGCGGATACGGAGACGTCACTGCAACGTATATACGCAAGTCAGAAGTACCTTCACGTATATACGCTAAGCATCAGTACTGGCAAGAATCAGAGTACGGAAGCAAGTGGTGCATTATACATTCCAACACATGAGTACAATTACAAAGTATCACCAGAGGTGATCCAATATTACATGAATATTACATCACTGATATGCACAATTGCGGGAATACAAGGGATTTACAAGAATGAACAGTATAAAAGGCACTCACGAGTTTACTAAAGGAAAACTCGAGAGGCACACAGGGGGCCTGGAAGGATGTAGTTCTGAACAGTCTGCTGGAGATCCACGCTACCGCTGCGCTACTCTGATCAGCAACTGGGAGAATCCACACGCTCCAAGCTCCATGACCTGGACATGAGGATCCAGGGGAGTCAGATGAAACTCCCCAGGCGAGTGGTGGTACAAAAGCCAAGTGGCGAGCATAGATGAACACAAGTGTGTATACAGGTATAGCAGTTATGAACAGGTATAACATAATCATCGTAAAACAGGAAATCCGATATAAAACCGATTACGAGTAAAACCGATCGTACGAGTTTAGGTCACGGTTCCATGAGACTAGTACATCGAAGGAATAATCCAAACAAGGAAACCCTCATCTATATACCTTTATCTCATATCATCGTGATCCAAGCACATACAACCCGAGTTACAAAGTGGTCATAACAGGAATCAGAATAGGAGTCATAACAGGTATCATAACAGGAATCATAACGGGCATAACAGGGATCATAACGGGCATCATAACAGGTATGACAGGAGTCTTATATTATTATTATTACTCGTCTGACCCATATATCTCGGTATGTGTCCTGGTGTACAGTCCAACACACATACATCCATATATAAGCAAGCCGAGGGTTGTTAACGGAAGCAGATGGAGAACTGATAGAGCTTCTTATAGTAGTTCCCATACACCTGGGACCAGCTTGGAGGCCAAAGTCCCCCTAACACGAATCTCCTGTGGGCCCAAAGTCCCACTAACACGTACCGCCATGATTTTTATATTCCTTTACTATAAGCAAGATATCATTCCGGCATCCATCACTTCCTCCCATTCCCCGTGCAAGTGGTCCTTTTTATGGCTTATCACGATTATCAGATTACGGGAACAACTGGACATAACAGGAATAGCCCTACAGATTCAAGAGGTGGCCCCCACAGATTCAAGAGGTGGTCCCCACCGTGGATGGTGTGGCACTTTGTGCTGTGTGGCACTTTGTTCTGAGGGGATGGATTCTAGAGGTGGCCCCCACAGATTCAAGAGGTGGCCCCCACCGAGTGGTGTGGCACTTTGTGCTGTGTGGCACTTAGTTCCATTCAGGATAACAAGGCAGGATTCCCGTAATTGTGATAATCACAAGTCAAGTATTACATAACAGGTATAACAGGTATAACAGGAGGCAGGTAATCAATCATGTCAAGAGGTTGACAGTAGTCTGGTGGCAAGTCATGTCATAACAAGGGGTCTTGCTAAGTAGTAGCATGTCAGGTGGTCAGGTAATATAAACAGGTATTAAATAGTAACATGAATGTAACAGGTATATGATAAAGTAATAGCTGAGCATAACCAAGCGGAGCTGCGGGACCTGACGGTCTCAATCACTGATAGTGAGTGACCGGAGGCTGAAGACCGAGAGACCTGCCGGTCCCAATCACTTCTCTTTCGAGATAGTGAGTGACCGGAGGTTGAAGGGTCCGAGAGTACCTGCAATGTTAGTACCACATGAATAGGAAAGCCAAGAATAAAGCGAGATCACTCGTATAATCAATGAAAATAGGAAGTCAAGAGGATAGAGAGAACACTCGCCTAAATCACCGGAAAGCCGAAAGGTCCGAAATCCACGGAACTCGGAACGCGCCATAATTATGGAAGGAGAGAGTGCGCGGGTTTTGAAAGTGAGACGCGAGGGTTCGCAGACGCGGGAGTTAGCATCGCGAAAATAACAGACACGGGAATAGTAGACGCGAGGCTTGCGTCGCAAGAATGGCAAACGCGGGAATAGCAGACGCGGGAGTCGCGTTGCAAGAATGGCAAACGCGGGAATAGCAGACGCGGGAGTCGCATTGCAAGAGTGGCAAACGCGGGAATAGCAGACGCGGGAGTCGCGTTGCAAGAATGCCACAAACGCGAGGCTCGAGGCCTGTGTTTAAATCAGGGCATGAGAATGCGGAGCGAGGATAAACTCCGCGTCACGCCAACAAGGACAGAACACAGACGCGGGCACTTAGCTTCGCGTCGTGTTGACATGAGAAGGACGCATACGCGAGTATGGCTCCGCGTTGCATCAATACAATAACGCGAAGGCCGCGTTAAGGGATGGCCTAGACGCAGGAGGTAAACTCCGCGTTTTTTAACCGACAGGGATGGTCCAACTCCAAATCCAAACCATTAAATGGTGGAAGTGGAATACATATCGACTCGACTAAGGGAAGTTCGGCCCCAATCCAAAAGGAGGGTACCGGCCCTAAGTCTTGCCAACGGAGAAGAACGCAGACGCGGACGTGGGTTCTGCGTCGCGTTTATCACAAGAAGAACATAGACGCGGGAATGGGCTCCGCGTTGCATTGATCGTTGTCGCCGAATATCACTAAATCGATCACCGGAATAATCGCGAATGATTACCGGAATGATCTTCGGTGATATTACCGACGAAAAAGGAGCTCGGCCCCAATCCAAAAGGAGGGGCCGGCCCTTGAAGAGATGATGGGGTGGTTAAGGCTTTTGATGAAGTGGTGAAGAGAGATAATGAAATGAAATGGAGAAGGAAGGGTATTTATAGAGGTTTGGAATTTGGGAAGGTGATGCAAATAAACAAAAGAGAGGGGGCTATTTGCAAAGTGGGGAGGTGAGGTGTTTCTCTTGGCCAATCATGGCCTGCCATGGTGAGGGGTGAGGTGGAGATATTTGTGGTGGAGTGTTGGAGAAGCTTTGGAGAAGCTTATGGAGGAAGCTTGGAGAAGCTTAGAGTGGAAGGAAAAGGAAGCTTGTGGTGGAAGCTAAAGGAAAGAAAGAAAATAGGAAAGGAAAAGAAAATGGAAAGAGAAGATATTCTCTTGAAAGTAAAAGTGAAAATAATTATAGTGGCGGATTCCCGGGATTCGGTTGCGGATGCGGAAATCCTTCGGGAAAATACCGGAATCGTCCGCAATTCAAGTATCTCAGAACGACCCGAAATAATTACCAAAAATCAAGAATAAAATACTAAGTATCATAGTGAAATCCGTTTTAAGAAATACTTTATAGTTTTAAAACTAAAAATCCCGGAATCAGTTATCTACCGACTCCGTTGGAATTTTCATAAATTAATAAAATTCTCAGAAAAAGTATTTAGATAGAAAATATGATTCTAAGAAATAAAGTCTAAAGGACCTTCTAGAAATTCCTAACTGTTTGTGAATTAAAAATCCGAGAATCGATCAGCGACACTGGTCGACACCGGTTTGAAGATTTTCATTTTAATTCCAAAAAAATCTAGAAAATCATAGAAAATATATAATATTGGAAAATGACATTTAAACTAAAATCGGTCAATTCTAATTATCAGAATGTCTAAATCGAGTAATACTCTAGGATCGGGCCTTCGGTTCAGACTAGGGCTTACTCCAAGACCACGAATCCAAATCCAAGACAAAACAACCATATAAGGAATTCATAATACAGAATAATTACAGGAAGTAAATCGAAAAATACGATCGAAAATCTGAATACGCAACTAAGTACGTATTCTGGGAACGGGGTATTACAATCCACCCACCTTACAAAAAATTGCGTCCTCGCAATTTCGTTAAGGGGTAAATTGAATACAAAGGGGACAAGGGTGGAATTTATACCAATTAGGATATGAAGCACTATAGGTAGGGCTCTCAAGTCGACTGAACATTAATCATCCTCCGCACTTCCGGCTGTATAAATCTTCGAATAGTGCTGAATAATACTGCTGATGTCGTGGCTGTGCAATAAATGAGCCAGAATACCGAAGATAAAGAAAACCCCTGATAGTCCTGAGCATAAATAAAGAAGACCGATATTTAAGAATTCCGAAGACCAGGCATCGATCACTCTGAAGAATATAGCCGAGAACGTAGAATATCCATAGAGAATTCCGACTACTGACTTCTGAAAGATAACCCGTTCGAGATCAATCCTGAGAATACCCGAGCTTCACAGAGTTGGCCGAAGAGATCCTCTCATAGCTTCAACCAGAACCAGCCACTACCTTGCTAGTATATCCATATCTTAAGTTGGTATAAGGCTTCATAAAACCAAAACCGGGGAAAGGTGGAAGAGATTAGAAATCAAAGGAAAGATGATCAAGAAAATAGATAACTCTGTACTTGTAGTTGGATTGTATAACCAGGACTCATGCATTCCAGTTGCAAATTTCTTTACCATTAATTTGCCATCTGGACGTACTGAGGAGGTGAGAGCCTAAGCTCTGATACCAACCTGTAACGCCCCGATCCTGGCGGATACGGAGACGTCACTGCAACGTATATACGCAAGTCAGAAGTACCTTCACGTATATACGCTAAGCATCAGTACTGGCAAGAATCAGAGTACGGAAGCAAGTGGTGCATTATACATTCCAACACATGAGTACAATTACAAAGTTATCACCAGAGGTGATCCAATATTACATGAATATTACATCACTGATATGCGCAATTGCGAGAATACAAGGGATGTACAAGAATGAACAGTATAAAAGGCACTCACGAGTTTACTAAAGGAAAACTCGAGAGGCACACAGGGGGCCTGGAAGGATGTAGTTCTGAACAGTCTGCTGGAGATCCACGCTACCGCTGCGCTACTCTGATCAGCAACTGGGAGAATCCACAGGCTCCAAGCTCCATGACCTGGACATGAGGATCCAGGGGAGTCAGATGAAACTCCCCAGGCGAGTGGTGGTACAAAAGCCAAGTGGCGAGCATAGATGAACACAAGTGTGTATACAGGTATAGCAGGTATGAACAGGTATAACATAATCATCGTAAAACAGGAAATCCGATATAAAACCGATTACGAGTAAAACCGATCGTACGAGTTTAGGTCACGGTTCCATGAGACTAGTACATCGAAGGAATAATCCAAACAAGGAAACCCTCATCTATATACCTTTATCTCATATCATCGTGATCCAAGCACATACAACCCGAGTTACAAAGTGGTCATAACAGGAATCAGAACAGGAGTCATAACAGGTATCATAACAGGAATCATAACGGGCATAACAGGGATCATAACGGGCATCATAACAGGTATGACAGGAGTCTTATATTATTATTATTACTCGTCTGACCCATATATCTCGGTATGTGTCCTGGTGTACAGTCCAACACACATACATCCATATATAAGCAAGCCGAGGGTTGTTAACGGAAGCAGATGGAGAACTGATAGAGCTTCTTATAGTAGTTCCCATACACCTGGGACCAGCTTGGAGGCCAAAGTCCCCCTAACACGAATCTCCTGTGGGCCCAAAGTCCCACTAACACGTACCGCCATGATTTTTATATTCCTTTACTATAAGCAAGATATCATTCCGGCATCCATCACTTCCTCCCATTCCCCGTGCAAGTGGTCCTTTTTATGGCTTATCACGATTATCAGATTACGGGAACAACTGGACATAACAGGAATAGCCCTACAGATTCAAGAGGTGGCCCCCACAGATTCAAGAGGTGGCCCCCACCGTGGATGGTGTGGCACTTTGTGCTGTGTGGCACTTTGTTCTGAGGGGATGGATTCTAGAGGTGGCCCCCACAGATTCAAGAGGTGGCCCCCACCGAGTGGTGTGGCACTTTGTGCTGTGTGGCACTTAGTTCCATTCAGGATAACAAGGCAGGATTCCCGTAATTGTGATAATCACAAGTCAAGTATTAACATAACAGGTATAACAGGTATAACAGGAGGCAGGTAATCAATCATGTCAAGAGGTTGACAGTAGTCTGGTGGCAAGTCATGTCATAACAAGGGTCTTGCTAAGTAGTAGCATGTCAGGTGGTCAGGTAATATAAACAGGTATTAAATAGTAACATGAATGTAACAGGTATATGATAAAGTAATAGCTGAGCATAACCAAGCGGAGCTGCGGGACCTGACGGTCTCAATCACTGATAGTGAGTGACCGGAGGCTGAAGACCGAGAGACCTGCCGGTCCCAATCACTTCTCTTTCGAGATAGTGAGTGACCGGAGGTTGAAGGGTCCGAGAGTACCTGCAATGTTAGTACCACATGAAATAGGAAAGCCAAGAATAAAGCGAGATCACTCGTATAATCAATGAAAATAGGAAGTCAAGAGGATAGCGAGAACACTCGCCTAAATCACCGGAAAGCCGAAAGGTCCGAAATCCACGGAACTCGGAACGCGCCATAATTATGGAAGGAGAGAGTGCGCGGGTTTTGAAAGTGAGACGCGAGGGTTCGCAGACGCGGGAGTTAGCGTCGCGAAAATAACAGACACGGGAATAGTAGACGCGAGGCTTGCGTCGCAAGAATGGCAAACGCGGGAATAGCAGACGCGGGAGTCGCGTTGCAAGAATGGCAAACGCGGGAATAGCAGACGCGGGAGTCGCGTTGCAAGAATGGCAAACGCGGGAATAGCAGACGCGGGAGTCGCGTTGCAAGAATGCCACAAACGCGAGGCTCGAGGCCTGTGTTTAAATCAGGGCATGAGAATGCGGACGCGAGGATAAACTCCGCGTCACGCCAACAAGGACAGAACACAGACGCGGGCACTTAGCTTCGCGTCGTGTTGACATGAGAAGGACGCATACGCGAGTATGGCTCCGCGTTGCATCAATACAATAACGCGAAGGCCGCGTTAAGGGATGGCCTAGACGCAGGAGGTAAAACTCCGCGTTTTAACCGACAGGGATGGTCCAACTCCAAATCCAAACCATTAAATGGTGGAAGTGGAATACATATCGACCCGACTAAGGGAAGTTCTGCCCCAATCCAAAAGGAGGGTACCGGCCCTAAGTCTTGCCAACGGAGAAGAACGCAGACGCGGACGTGGGTTCTGCGTCGCGTTTATCACAAGAAGAACATAGACGCGGGAATGGGCTCCGCGTTGCATTGATCGTTGTCGCCGAATATCACTAATCGATCACCGGAATAATCGCGAATGATTACCGGAATGATCTTCGGTGATATTACCGACGAAAAGGAGCTCGGCCCCAATCCAAAAGGAGGGGCCGGCCTTGAAGAGATGATGGGGTGGTTAAGGCTTTTGATGAAGTGGTGAAGAGAGATAATGAAATGAAATGGAGAAGGAAGGGTATTTATAGAGGTTTGGAATTTGGGAAGGTGATGCAAATAAACAAAAGAGAGGGGGCTATTTGCAAAGTGGGGAGGTGAGGTGTTTCTCTTGGCCAATCATGGCCTGCCATGGTGAGGGGTGAGGTGGAGATATTTGTGGTGGAGTGTTGGAGAAGCTTTGGAGAAGCTTATGGAGGAAGCTTGGAGAAGCTTAGGGTGGAAGGAAAAGGAAGCTTGTGGTGGAAGCTAAAGGAAAGAAAGAAAATAGGAAAAGGAAAAGAAAATGGAAAAGAGAAGATATTCTCTTGGAAGTAAAAGTGGAAATAATTATAGTGGCGGATTCCCGGGATTCGGTTGCGGATGCGGAAATCCTTCGGGAAAATACCGGAATCGTCCGAAATTCAAGTATCTCGGAACGACCCGAAATAATTACCAAAAATCAAGAATATAATACTAAGTATCATAGTGAAATCCGTTTTAAGAAATACTTTATAGTTTTAAAACTAAAAATCCCGGAATCAGTTATCTACCGACTCCGTTGGAATTTTCATAAATTCATAAAATTCTTAGAAAAAGTATTTAGATAGAAAATATGATTCTAAGAAATAAAGTCTAAAGGACCTTTTAGAATTCCTAACTGTTTGTGAATTAAAAATCTGAGAATCGATCAGCGACACTGGTCGACACCGTTTTGAAGATTTTCATTTTAATTCCAGAAAAATCTAGAAAATCATAGAAAATATATAATATTGGAAAATGACATTTAAAACTAAAATCGGTCAATTCTAATTATCAGAATGTCTAAATCGAGTAATACTCTAGGATCGGGCCTTCGGTTCAGACTAGGGCTGACTCCAAGACCACGAATCCAAATCCAAGACAAAACAACCATATAAGGAATTCATAATACAGAATAATTACAGGAAGTAAATCGAAAAATACGATCGAAAATCTGAATACGCAACTAAGTACGTATTCTGGGAACGGGGTATTACAGATAAAACTAATACTAGTTAGCTTGCCTTCATTAGCTCATTTCTATCAAGGATTGGACCGTGTTTTCCTGCGCTATTCACCCGACCATTCCTCTTAACTAGCTTCTTATGCATCGATTAGAACTCAAGCGATATTTGATCGTCGATGCTGGTCTCACCTGTCGTCAGATACTTGTTGATCAATGAGAACTATTATGCTCGTGTTGAGCAGAGCATAGTCGTCAATCAAGAATTTTGTCGTTGGGGAATGCATTCGATGCAAGTGTCATACATACTTGACCCAATGATCAGAGGTTTAATGTTAACATGATCAAGGGTAGTATTTCTTTAAGAATTTTCTATTCATCGGCAGTCGCCTTCTAGATTTATCAGGCTATATGTTCTATTTGAGTAGACTGACTCTACTACAAATGGTCCTTCCCATTTGGGTTGAAAATTTTCTTTCGTCTTATGTGTCATCACCATGGGTCTTCTGATAGCCAAGACGAGGTCGCCTTTCTTAAAAGTCTGCTCTTTGACTTTCCTTTTGAAGGCTCTGGAGATTCATGCTTGATAAAGCTCAATTTACTATTGAGTTTGCATGATTTTGTCATCCAAATTTTCAGCTCCTGGAGTCGCAGTCGATGCTTATCCTCATCTATCATCTTTGTTGTCAAAGCAACACGCAGAGATGAGATCTGGTTTCTAGTGAGAGTACAGATTCACACCCGTACACCAAAGAGAATGGTATAGTTTCTTCAGGGTTCTCACTATTGTGTGATAAGCCCACAAGCATTCACCTAATTTGTCGTCCCAGTCGCGTTGACTTTTTGAGATAAACTTCTTGAGAAGCGTCCCAATAGTTTTGTTAAAAGCTTCTGCGAGGTCGTTTGTGGCTGGGTAGTAGCCGTTGAAGACACACTTTGAATTTTGAACTTTTTATAGAATTTTTGAAATACTTGGCTGATGAACTGAGGCCCATTATCGTAGGCAATCTGCAGTGGCATGTCAAAATGGTAGATTATGTGATATTTGATAAACTTGATCATGTCAAATGTTTTCACTTCCTTCAGAGGTCTAGCCTCTGCCCATTTAGAAAAGTAATCGGTTATAGCTAAGATAAACCGATGTCCTTTGGATGAAGGTGGGCTGATAGGACTAACCACATCCATTCCTCACATCTCAAATGGTCAGGAAGAAGTCGTAGAATGAAGATGTATGAAGTCGCCATGATCTGACAGGCGTGGTATCACTTAGCATAAGCGATGGCGTCAGGGATCATCTTTAGCCAATAATATCTCAGTCTTCAGAGTAGATCTCGAATCTTTGGACCAGGTTGTGAGCTCCACACATACCGTCATGAGCCTCTTTGAGTGCCTCCTGTGCCTCTTTATGTGATAGGCAACAGAGGAGGATACATCATGCGATCGGCGATACGGTGTTCATGTGATCACATTGTAGTAGAATCTAGGAGCTTTCCTTCTAATTACAGTCGCCTCTTTAGAGTCATCGAGCAGTATACTGTGCGAGGCACAGTCGATGTATGAGAATCACCAATCCCTGAGCTCTGGACCTGCTGAAATCTCTAGAACTTCTTTGACTTGAAGGTCTCCTGTTGGCGTTTGATCATCTTCAAGGGCAAATTTCAGATAGTACAAGTCATGGCTGTAGACGAGTACTTTCTTTGTCGCTTCAGCTGGAACAACCAAGGAAGCGGTAAGGGATGTCAGTGCATCTGCATGCGCATTTTGCTGGCGAGGTACATGATCAATGTAGAAGTTCTGAATCTCTCTGCCATGCAGATGGTTGCGTTGTTGATAGGGTACTAAGTCTTCATGTTGGATTTTGTACTCCCTACGAACCTGATTGACGATTAGCTTTGAATCATTGTAATCTTTGGGATTTTTAACGCCAATCTCATCGGTGATTTGCATCCCAATCAAGAGAGTATTGTATTCTGCTATATTGCTAGAACACCACTCAGTTAATGAGAAAGCATGAGGGATTATGTAGTTTTGTGGGGAGACAAGTACTACCCCAACTCCCATTACGATATTTCCTCGAGGATCCGTTCTTGATGCACCGTCGAAGAAGAGTTGCCATACTTGTTCTTCGAAAGACATTTGGGTCTTGCAGACTTCAGCGATCTCAACTGGGAGATCTTCATAAAGTTTAGTCATCTTGGATCTGGTTGTTCAGCTAAGATGTCTGCCACTGTCTGTCCCTTCACAGCTTTTTATGAAAGGAATTGCATCTCGTATTGGGAGAGCAATATGGCCATCGCCAAACGACCATTCAGCGATGATGGCTTCGTCATCAGCAATCTTAAAGGATTGACTTTTGATATGACGTGTATGGTTTGGCCAACCAGGTAGTGTCGCATTTTCTGAATAGCGAACACCAGCACTAAGCATTCATTTTTAATCGGGTTGCATTGATGTTCAGCTCCGATCATGATTCTGTTCAGGTAGTAGATAGCTTGCTCGTGCCCTTGATCATTATTCTGGGCTAGTAAAGCTCTTAGAGAATGATCCATATAACTTGAACATATATCAGGAAAGGTTTTCCTGGCACTGGAGCTGCAAGAACAGGTGGATGCGTGAGGTACCGCTTAATTTCCTCGAACGCTTGCTGGCAAGCATCATCCCAGACGAATGAGACACCTTTCCTCATCAATCTGGTGAAGGGCTGTCATCGCCCTGAGAGATTTTCGATAAACCTCTAGATGTAGGCTAGTCGCCCTTGCAATCCTCTAAGCTCTCTAAGGTTCCATGGAGGTTACATCTCCTAGATGGCGCGGATTTTCTCTAGGTCAAGGTGAATTTCTTTGGATGTCATGACAAACCCAAGGAATTTACCGCTGGCTACCCCAGGAAGGATTTGGTGGAATTCATCTTCAATTAATGTGCCCGCATGAAGTCGAATGCTGTCTTCAGATCTGCTATGTGATCACCTTTGACACGACTTTTTCACTGCAATGCGGTCTACGTAGCATTTCGCTGTTTTGCGAATATGCTCATAGAAGATTTCATTCATAGCTCTCTGATATGTCGCCCCCGCATTCTTCAATCTGAAGGGTATCACAATATAGCAATACACTCCTAGTGGTGTCCTAAAGGATGTATGCTTCTCATCATCAGGATTCATCTTAATTTGATTGTATCCAGAGAATCCATCCATGAAAGATATTCGTTCAAACCCACACGTGTTATCGATCATAACATCCGTGATTGGAAGAGAGAACTCATCCTTAGGACAAGCTTCATTTAGATCACAGAAATCAATGCAAAATCAAATCTTTTCATTCTTCTTAGTGACGGGGACGATATTAGCTACCCAGTCAGGGTGTTGTTCTTCCCTGATGAAACCAGAGTCTATAAGCTTCGCGACTTCCGATTAAATCACTTCCATAATCTCTGAACGAAACTATTGTTACTGTTGCTTGATAGGCTTTGCGTCCGAATTGATGTTGAGGTGATGCATAGCCACCTGAGGATCAAGCCCAGTTCCAAGCAAGGACATCTACATACTCTCGCACAAGACATATTAGGTCTTCTTTCTTGGGAGGTGATAAGTTTTCGCTTATGAAAATGGGCTTAGGATTAACCTCATTTTCAAGATTGATCTGAATTATCTTATCCTCTGTGGGTGGTTCACGTTGTTCAAAGTGAATATTCCAGAGAGTGTATAGGTGTTTGATCCAAGGATCTATATATGGCTGGATCATTTCTTCATCTCCATCTTCTGGGTGACTTATCGAAACCATGTTTACCAAAAGGTCTTTGAAGATTTCGCCAACACTGACATCTAACTCCCACGATGACATGCCTGACGAATGGTTATGATATAATGACTCTTCAGAGTCAGAGGCTGACAGGATTAGAGTTAACATGTAACCCAACCCCTGCGAGTTTGGTGACAATAGTCAGGGTCTTTCCCTTTTGGAACAAAAGATCGAAGCAGTGTTCGCCTCCCTTTGCCAAAGTTCAAGCCAGGACTACTTGCTAGGTCATACGCTATGTTCCCCATCATTCTGAGTATATTTGGCTCGTAATGAGAGAACTAAGGGGGTTCGGTCTCGCTTTTCGAGTCTTCACGAAATCCTGATACAGGAGGGAGTCTGTAAAGTAATTCTCTGCCCCTTTGAACGGATGCCTTTCGGCAATCAACGTTCGAACTCTTTCATTTTCGTCAACAAACTTCATGACTTGATAGAGAGTAGAGGGGATGATGGAATTGTGATGAATCCATGGTCGTCCCAGCAACAAGTTATACGAAGTGTCGGCATCATTAACATAGCACGTCATCTCGGATCTCAGGTCCCCGATCTAGCATTTGAGTTTGATTGTTCTCATCGGGTGCGTACCATTAGCGTTGAAGGCATAAATGGTAGTTTGAGTGGCGTTCAATCGATGAGTGGGGATTCTTAAGTGTTGCATGACCCGGCGGGGCATTATTCTCAACGCGGATCCTGGATCCAACTGAATGCGGCTCACCTCAAATGATCCAATGTACCTTGCGAAGTATAAGGGCCTATCATGTTTTCTCTTAACTTGCATATCGTCTGGAGTGAAGGTTATGCAGGGGACATATTGAGAGGCGTGGAGTCAATTTTTTTCATCTTCCTCCTCTAGTTGGAATCTGGGTCATGAAGGCCTTAGAATCGGCTAAAGCTTCTCTTAGAGCCTCGCTTGTTGACTTAGACAGTTGCAGGAGTTCATAGAGGGTAATCCTGGTTGGGATGTTGGCTAGCTGAGCCAAAATATCAAAGAGGCAAGGTACTGAAAATCCCTCCACTTTGTCTTTTAGGAGAGTTTTAGCGTCCCGAAGCTCCTATTGCTTCTCCATGGGTTGCTTCATGGATTGCTTGGTTAGCTGTTGGGTGGGTTTAGGTGGATTTGCCACCACTTCATCGTAGTTTTTCAAGTAGGACTGACCCGAACGAGTCCGTGCTATGAGTGGTGCATTAGGTTCTGCAGCAAGGATGATTGTCTCTTCCTCAGAATTAGTTAGTGAGGGACATCGGTTTTTGCTTCCCTGGAGGAATGATCGGGGGAAAACCGCGCACAAAAAGTGTATGTTTTGAAATGAAGATTTAAAGTGTGCGTGCTTTGGCTTCCTCGATACTTCCGTTATAGCATAGAGGCTAAAACGAGTCGAATCCATAAGGATGGGAGGCGATAGAAGCTTTACCGGTTGATTCACGTGTTTGTTAAAGATCTTCAAAGTTTCAAAGAATGAAAAGAAAAGAAAGAAAGAATGAAAAGAGAAGTATGGTGAAACACAAAGAAGTGGGAAACATTGAAAAGAATATGTTTGTGATTTTTGAAATGTTTCTAAACAAAGTGAAAAAGAAAGAAACTCATGACTACTAACTACTAATGGCTCCACCAATATGCTAACCTCTTAGTGATAGTTGCCTCACATGTATCATTGGCCATCACTAGTCCTTGGTTCAAGAGCGATTCAAAGCATGACCCATATGTAACTCATCACAACCCAACACAACAAAACAAGTTCAAGCTACACTTAAACCATCAAAACTAAAAGTAAGCATGGAGTAAAGTAATGTTAGCTTGTTAGTGGTTAGGAAGTTAGAGTTAGATCTATCATCATGAGCCATCAATGGCTCTTGCAAGAGAAAGGCCAAAACGAGGCTATTAGATTCATGTGGATTATCAAATAAGAAGGTAGATTAGTTGGTGGTTAGTAGTTAGTTGCCATGAGAGAAAAGTTTAGCTAAACATGTAAAAGAGATTGAGAGAAGAAAACATATAGAGGTAAAGAGAGCACCTTTCATAGATTGTCACCTTCTTTTACAAGCACTCTTGCATTCCAAGCATGTACCACTCTCTCTCCCTATTACAAGATCTAAAATAAATGGAAAATACAAGGGAGGAAGAAGAAGAAAAACTATACTAAACTACTCTAAACTACAAAATGGAAAATGAGAACTACCCTAAACCTTGCATATCTCCTCTCTGAAACCCCAGGGGGGTATTTATAGCCACCAGGGAAGAGGGGGGCCAGGAGACAGGCCTGGCCCAAAACGCGGCCGGGGCCGTGGCCGTACGGCCGTGGAAACGCGGCCCAGGCCGCATTTCGCGGCCATCCTGGGGCCGCGCGCGCGGCGCTTCGAGCCGCGTGCGGTCCCGTCTGTCCCCTGTCAGGCCCTGTGCCTAGTTTCGTCTTTGCAGCCCCTGATTTTTACAGAATCAGCTCTCTAGGTCAATGGCTATCTTTAATAGGCTTTTAATCACCAATTAAATAGTGATTTACGGTCTTCTTCTTCATTGCACACCATGGACCTAGAATCAAGGAAGCAAAGCTTTATTAGCAAAATTTAATATGAAATCAATGTGAAGATGTGATACAAATTATGCAAAATTAGAGACTAATCACACCCCCATACTTATCTTTTGCTCGTCCCGAGCAAAACAAAAAACTAAGGAATTATTACACCACTTTCGCAGGTGATGCGATTGCACTGAGCATGTGCAACAAGCCGTTAAACCTCTAAGTTTCCTCTAGAGGAGGAATTTTGTCTCCTGAGGGTTTTCAGCGGATTACACCCACAAAATCCATAAAGAAAGAAATCAAATGTTAGTATTTTGAAAACACATTTTGAAATAGAGAAAAGTGTTGAAATATTTTTGCGAAAATATAAGTGATCTAAGGTCATAGGTTAACCAGAAATTGTTCTTTCTTAAACTAAGTCAAAATGCAAAAAATCTTGTTAAAAATTAAATGTAAGAAATTAAAATTGAATTGATTCTTTGATCTTTCATAAAACTCTTAGAAACATATGCACTTTGTGAACTGTGGAGATTTTTGGGATATTGACTCAAACATTCATGCCATTGATTTTTATATATTATTTATTTTCTTTTTTTTCTTCCCTTAGTTTTCTTAGACTTTCTTATTTACCCAGGTAGTGAGCCTTTAGCCGGTGACTCCCAAACCAGATGGTCTTAGGGCACCAGATAAGAAAACATCCCTCGGACTTAAGGACTCGAGTAAACAAGGCCACAAAACTAAAGAAGATTATTTTATTTTTGTTCACCGTTTTAGGTATGAATAATCATGCTTCCTGAGGCATAATTACCCAACTTCAATAAGTGATTTTTATTTACATAAATTGTTTTTTAATATATATTTTTTATGGCATTTTCAGTCTTTGTTTCAATCCCAAAAATTGTGTAAGTGTGGAGTGCATAAATCTAAGGCAAAAAATTCAAGATCAAATTATCTTTTCAATCTTACTTTCTTATCCTATAATTTAGACAAGATCTATTATTTTGACTCAGTTTTAAATTTCATAATTTGAGGTCTTCCTAATTCTTAAGATAATCTTAATTTTCTTAAAAATAAATCAAAAACTATTTCTCTTGTTTCAAAAAGTTTTGTAAAAAGAAAAGAAAAGTTTTTATATAAAAGTATTTTTTAATTTATTTAAAAAGAAGTGTAAAAGAAAGAAAATATAAAACTAACTACGTTAGTAAACCCTCCCCCACACTTATCTTATGCATGGTCCTCAATGCATCGTGAATGTGTATATACATGAAATAAATGGGAGAGAAGGAAAATTACCTCAAGGGGGTGGCTCTGGTGGTGGTCGGATTGGGCCAAGCGTTGCGACCCAATCAAGATATCGTGGATCATCCAGAAACCCACCAAGGACCTCTCTAATATGACCCCAGAAAAGAATTATGGATTGAATGGTCTTATTGAAAAATTTATCCCCATCTAATGGCCAATTTTCAAAAATAATGACTGAGTCATTTTCTTCAACATTCTTGTCTAACAATGAAGTGTGATTTTGAGAGATGATTATTTGGACTCAAATGGAACAGGAACAAAAATCGATACCGACTCGGAAAGTTGACTCAGATTAAGTTGAGAGTCAACAATGAGAGTCAAAATTGGTTCAAAAATAGGGTCCAAACTAAAGAATTGATGTTCACACACTTTCCCCAACAATGAAGTATGATCATTAGAGATTGGTGATTCTATTTCACGGTGTACTGGTACAGGATTCAATGTTGACTCTGAAATAGAGAAAAAATCTGGTAAGGATACCGGGTTATTACTAAATCAAAAAGTGAAATGGAGTTCCCAACAGGAAGTTCAGGATCACATTCAGGTTCTATTTCAATTTCAGGGAAGGGACAACTTGCCAAAATGTCCAAGCGACTTTCATAACTTGGAGATTGGTCAAGTTCAAATGTATGTTCTGAAATTGAAGCTGGATTTCCAAAATGACATGATTCATGGGTCCAATCAGTAGAGTTAGGGATATAAGAATCGGTCAAAGGTTGACAAGAAAGGCTTTCCTCGCTCTCATTGATCAATTCGCTCAAAAGTGAATCTAACCTACTGATAGGCCGTGTAACAGAATTTGGAGTCGGAATCATGTCTTCCATACTCTTTGTAATTGATTCTTGAAAATATGAGTATGGAAGTTGATTTTGGAAATTGTGGTGAAATTGTGAGTCCATCGGATTTTGCGGTTGCTGCTCGGACTCACGCAAGGGTTCCATACTCAAGTCCAGTATTGAAGTTTGTTCGTTTTGAATTGGTGAGACTGGAAAAGATGAGTGGGACTCTTGAAAATTTGGTTGAGAAGATGAGTCCAACATGTTTTGCATGCTTTCACAAAAGACTTCCAAACGCTTTTCTAGTTCATATTCTTCTTCAATGGGATGCTCTGGAAAAGGAGTATGTGGAGTTTGATATGGGAAGGATTGTGAATTGAGCAAATTTTGCATTTATTGTAGGGACTCTTCGATACTCCTTTCCAATGATGATTTTTCTTCAATTGGTGGTTCAGGAAAAGGAGTATATGAATCAAAATTGGGGAACGAATATTGTGAAAATTGTGGACAAGATGGTTGAAAATTGGACTCGCGGGGTTAGGAGAATCCCCATGAACTCTGTGAAGAATTGAAATTATTTTGAAAATTATGGTCATATGGTTGGGGATATGGGTCATATTGATTCGGATAATCCCAACCCGGCATATATGGTTGGTTCATGTTGTACATTACCGGGTCAGAGTTATCCGAGTCAAATGAGGTCGGGGTGAAATATGGATTCATATTATAATTGAAAGAATTGTTGTTATTAAAATCTATATCACAATTTAAAAAAGAAAAACAAACAACAAACAAACAACAAAGAAAAGAAAACAAGCATATGTTAGGGTTGACTTAGACCTAGACGACTCCTAACTGGTTAGACTGTCCACAGGGGGTATATTGTCAGAAGCTGACCACGAGTTAATCGGCCAGGTAGGGGCAAGATCAGTGGGAGGTATCCGTGCCGGAGCAACTGGCCTAATTATGCCAAACCACTGTTCTTCGAGGTTTCGCCTCTCAATCCCCAATCTTAGATACCGATTTAGTAAGAGTCAAATTCTAACAACTTCCCCCTTAGGTCAATCTCTTAAATGAGTCGAGATGTCCCTAGGGGCTAACGTCTAGCAATTTTTATTAAGGCTTGGGTTGTGTGAGTGGGGAGGTGATTTTTGGGCTAAGGGAGAGTAATAACTTTTCCCACCTGATGTTGTATTGGGTGTTGCCCTTAAGTTTATTTGTTCAAGTGTGCAATATAGATAAGATGAATACAAAAAAGCGTGTAAATCACTGAAGTGTTTGTCCTAACTATATGCAATGCAATATGTACACCTCCTATCAGTATCACAACAACATAAGAATAAAATACAGTATATTGGAATAAAAATTGACACGTGCCTAGATGCAAATGTCTAAACCGTTTTAAAGCATCCATTTTCTGTATTTTATTTCTTACAATTATTTACAGTGCACAGGTAATATATAAAAAAGAATTAGCAGCAGAATATAAAAATATATAAGAATTACCCAACCACACTTGAGTAAGTGTGGACTTCTGCAATGCTAAAACTTTAACCTGCACACCAAAAAATAAAGAAAAAAAGTTAGCAAACTTGTGAAATCAAACCGTTCCCATCCCCGGCAACGGCGTCAAAATTTGATCGGGGGAAAACCGCACACAAAAAGTGTATGTTTTGAAATGAAGATTTAAAGTGTGTGTGCTTTGGCTTCCTCAATACTTCCGTTATAGCATAGAGGCTAAAACGAGTCGAATCCACAAGGATGGAAGGCGATAGAAGTTTACCGGTTGATTCACGTGTTTGTTAAAGATTCTTCAAAGTTTCAAAGAATGAAAACAAAAGAAAGAAAAGAATGAAAAGAGAAGTACGGTGAAACACAAAGAAGTGGGAAACATAGAAAAGAATATGTTTGTGGTTTTGAAATGTTTCTAAACAAAGTGAAAAAGAAAGAAACTCATGGCTACTAACTACTAATGGCTCCACCAACATGCTAACCTCTTAGTGATAGTTGCCTCACATGTATCATTGGCCCTCACTAGTCCTTGGTTCAAGAGCGATTCAAAGCATGACCCATATGTAACTCATCACAACCCAACACATCAAAACAAGTTCAAGCTACACTTAAACCATCAAAACTAAAAGTAAGCATGGAGTAAAGTATTGTTAGCTTGTTAGTGGTTAGGAAGTTAGAGTTAGATCCATCATCATGAGCCATCAATGGCTCTTACAAGAGCAAGGCCAAAACGAGGCTATTAGATTCATGTGGATTATCAAATAAGAAGTTAGATTAGTTGGTGGTTAGTAGTTAGTTGCCATGAGAGAAAAGTTTAGCTAAACATGTAAAAGAGATTAGAGAGAAGAAAACATATAGAGGTAAAGAGAGCACCTTTCATAGATTGTCACTTTCTATTACAAGCACTCTTGCATTCCAAGCATGTACCACTCTCTCTCCCTATTACAAGATCTAAAATAAATGGAAAATACAAGGGAGGAAGAAGAAGAAAAAATATACTAAACTACCCTAAACTACAAAATGAAAAATGAGAACTACCCTAAACCTTACATATCTCCTCTCTGAAACCCCAGGGGGGTATTTATAGCCACCAAGGAAGAGGGGGGCCAGGGGACAGGCCCTGGCCCAAAACGCGGCCGGAGCCTCGGGCCGCGCGCGTGGCGCTTCGAGCCGCGCGCGGTCCCGTCTGTCCCCTGTCAGGCCTGTGCCTGGTTTCATCTTTGCAGCCCCTGGTTTTTACAGAATCAGCTCTCTAGGTCAATGGCTATCTTTAATAGGCTTTTAATCACCAATTAAATAGTGATTTAGGGTCTTCTTCTTCATTGCACACCATGGACCTAGAATCAAGGAAGCAAAGCTTTATTAGCAAAATTTAATATGAAATCAATGTGAAGATGTGATGCAAATTATGCAAAATTAGAGACTAATTAAGGAAGCACACACCACATTACAAGGTGTGACTTTCGCTTTGCCACTGGACTTTCTGTTGGTAACAGTAGTCCATTGCCGGCCTTCCATGAGGTCAGGATTAACCCACATGATCTCTTTTTGAGAAGTAGGAACAGGTTCGAGACCTTTGTCCTGCTGGTGGTGTAGGTCTGTATTGATTACCCTTACTTCCCCTTTCGGGATGGGAATTACTCCGGCTGGCTTTGGAGGCTGTACCCCTAACTGAAGAAATGACGTCATGTTAGTTGTCACCTTCTTCTATTCCGGGTGGAGCTTGAGCACCTCTGCATCAATTAAAGCTTGGAGGATTACTTTGAAGATGTAGCAACTCTTGGTAGGATGCCCCAGCATCCTGTGGTACAAGAAGTGATGGGATTGTAGGTCTTGCCCACCTCCTCAGGACGTTTAGCTTCAGAAAGTTTCAGTCTGTTGCTCTTGTTGAGTAACTTGAACAACAAGTCAACATGCTCGTCCTTGAAGGAGTACTGCTTGTTGGCGCTTGGCTGGTTTGAAGAACTACCATCTCTAGCTGGTTGGGGCTTAGAGGGAGACTTCGTCTCTGTTGCCGTCTCTGTTGCCAGTGTGTCTTTCCTTTTAGCTTGAAAAGGCGCTTCTAGCACGCGCCTTGTCGACTTCTCGGGTCTGGTCTTGTCTTCTTCTACCTTAACCCTAGTGATGATCTGCTCTGCTTGATCGCTTTGTTAAACTAACTGCTTTCAGGTACGGCTCTCAGCCACTCCTATCAGAACTAGGAGTGAGGATTGCAAATTATGGCAGCATGTTTCCACCAAGGTAGCCTAGGTCATATCGCTGGGACATCAGAGTGCCATGTTCTGAAATCTCTCCATAAATGCTTTAACTAGATATCCTTTCCGTTGTCTTGTCGTCAGGATAGTTGGCATGGTAATCTCTGTGTCATCTTGAAGAAATGGGCGAGGAAAAGCTTCTCCAGATCACCCTAATTCTTGATAGAGCCTTCTAGGAGCTTCATGAATCACTCAAAAGCAATCCCTTTCAGGGTGCCGATGAACAAACATGTCAGGATGGCATCATTTGATAATACATTCCCGATCTAAGACTTGAAGTAGTATATATGCTGGTTTGGTGACCCCTTGCCGTCGAAGACCTGTAGGGTTAGAACTTTGAACTTCGTGTTAGCCCAGAGGCTTTCACCTTAGTTTTGATGATGACAAACTTATGAAGGTTAGTTTGCTAATGATCTTGTATTTAATAAGTTTTGAATATTGATCAAGATCTTAGTAGAGATTTGACTTCATCAAGAAATTCACAGTCAAAGTATTGACGCAAACAAGTGTTGATTCAAGAGCTCACATCGTAACGATCGCATCAAACTCACTTTGGATCGTGTTTGGATCAAGTCAGTTTGGAGAAGAAGTTCTACAAGAGGACGTCAGTTTATTTAGTTTAGTTTTATTTTAGATCTTGTGCAAGGATAACTTAGTCTTGATATGCTTAAGTACACACACACACACAAGATAAATAGTTTTGGTTTCGGTTTAACTGGATTAGGATTTTCAAAGAAAATATATGGTTTTCATGAATAGATCGAATTCAAAGAAGTTTTACATGGTTTAATGTATATTGGATTTCATCTATATACATCATATTTCATATTGACTAAAAACTTAATTTCATGATTCTAATTCATGATTTTAAGTTCTACTTTTAACAAAACTTAGTTTTGGATTTAATGTCAAAAATATAGATATATCTTTTATATGTGTATTAGATTTTATCCATGCACAATATACTTCAAAAGTGTTTCTATATTATATTTTTGTATTTATACAAGTTTTAGAGAAAACAGATTTTCATTTAAAAATCCAAGTTTTGGAAAATACCATTTTTGGTTTAAAGCTAAATTTTCATATCACAAAAATAGTTCAAATTATTTGAAATATGTGTTAATTTTAGTCACACATATTTGTTCTTCAAATATTTATAAAAACTTATTTTTGTGAATTTTATGGGATTTATGGGATTTTATAGGTATTAAAAGACCAAGTTTTCAAACCCTACAACCTCGATTTTTGGACTGCTAACGGTCGATCGACCGGTCGACCGACGTGCACAGGCTTTAGCGGTCGACCAGGCGATCGATCGTTCCAGAGAGTTTACTCTCTGAAAATAGCCCCGGTCGACCGACCGATCGACGTATCAAAGAGTTCACTCTCTGGTTCTGGCCTCGGTCGACCGGGCGGTCGATCAACAGGCAAATTGCCTTAGGGCGGTCGATCGACCGGTTGATCGACAGCCCCAATGGTCATAAATCTAACCGTTGGCTGGTCGATCGGTCGGTCGACTGACAGGTCAGGTTTGACCTGTTCTAGATCCCAACGGCTATATTTTCAGACCCTATAAATATGGGTCCTTTGAGGCCAGTTTCAACTAAAATTTTTGACGGCAATTTTTCTCATCTTCTTAAGGATTTTTAGCAAGTTTTCAAAACACATTTTTGTGCCAAAAATTCTCTTATCTTTATTTGTTTCAAAGTTTTTGAAAAATTAAAGAAAATCAATATTTGGGAATTCTAGTTTTGTTCTTCATTTCTTTATCTATCAAGAAGTTTTTCTCAAGAATTTTTCTTTGTGTTTTCTTTTTCAAAATACTTTGTTTTCTCACACTTGAGCTATCAATTCAATACCTATCTATACGATCATTTTATGTGAGAAAAATTATTTGTGATCTTTCAAAATCACCAAGAGAGAGTTGTGATCATTGGATCACCAAGTTTTAAACTTTTTCTTTGCTTTGGCTTTGTGCCTTGCCTCTTGTGTAGAGGTGTTTGTGTTAGAGAGAGGAGTTGTGTACTCCCGGTGTAGAGTTAAAATTTCTCGGTGGAGATCCCTTTGTGGAAGGTCCTGTATGGACATAGTGAAAATCCTTCTGTGTGAAGACGGCGGGTAAAGCAGTGGCTCGAACCACGAAACATATCTCGGTGTTTACACTTTGGTAACATCTCTAAACTCCCATTTTTGTTTATGCGTTAATATTGATATTTTAGCATTATTGATTTTCATGCTCATTATATTAAATGCAATGTTATAAGACATGTGATATACATAAATAGTTTTTGAGATTTACACATGTTCATATGGACTTATATATTTTTTTGTGTTCTCACTATAGTTTAGCTATTGTGTATATCCTAACTCTAAAACACGTATATTTAAGCTAATGATCATGTTTGTATATGTTTTTGCACTTCATATTTTGATTACTTGTTAGATCAAACTTTTATTAAAACTTGTGTTTATACTTATACAACTAATGTGCCACATTTGTTTATCATGTGTTTGTACTTTATTGCTCATTTGTACCCATTAGATATACTTGTATAAGCTTGTTTTGATGATTCATGCATCTTTATTCGTTTTTCCTATTTTGTACATGTTTTCGTGATTTGCCGTATATATATCTCAATTTTGCCTATAACTAAGATATACATGTATATCGTAGAGTCCCTGGCTTTTCATGTAATATTTCTTTATGAAATCGTTTATGTTTGGAATATGTATGTATACTTTTAGTTTTGACAAAACATACATATACCTTGAAGCTTGTTTAGTTTTTGATAAAAATTGAATTTCTTGAGTTTTGATGATTTTTTTTGGAATTTCAATTGAGCTTCAGTGCCTTATTTCAATGATTTTGTTGATTACATGATTTTTATACACTCTATATATCTTTTATTTACTCATGATTTTTGTTTCATAAGTCTATATATATGTTGTATTGCTTTTTGAGTGTTGATTCTCGTGTACGTTTCACATTTCATAAATAAATTTATGTTTTATTCCTTACTTAAAGGAATTCGTACTCGTTTTCAAAATTATCATAAAACTAGTTTCATTATTCTTCAATTTGGTTGAGTTTTTCAAACATGTTAAAATTATTTATCTTATTTTTAAAAATCCCTACCAACTAAAGGGCGAATGGTTGGGCGACCACGCCTTGTATACCTTATTGAATATCTTTCAAACATGTGCGTGAATAGGGTGATAGGTATTAGATATATATAATTTCAATGAAAATTCTTTTTGTGTGCTCATATTTTGTTTTTCTATATATGTATGCATCATATTTCAAGTGGTATTTCCATTTTCATACATACATAAATTTGATTTAGATTGTGCTTATTTTACAATGTCATATATTTTATTTAAGTACAAACTGTTTATGCTAAGCTTAACTTAATTCTAAATGTTAATTAGTATCTTTACAAGCTTATGCATTAATTTTAATTGGTATTTTTTATATCAAAATGCACTTCATATTTCACTTACAATTAGTATCAAAATGTACTTCAGTTATGAGATATACATAATTTTTAAATAAAAATTCATTTTGTATGCTCATATTTTTTTTATATGAATCATATCTAAATTGTTTTGCTCTGATACATACATATAAATATTTTTCTTATACTTTAAACATATATACCGTACATTTTTAGCACAAATTATTTCTTACTAAGCTTGCTTTAGTTCTTAATGTGAATTATTTTTTCAATTGGTATCATATATAAACTTATGCATTATTTTTATTGGTCTTTCATAAAGGGGGAGAAAAATTCTTATTTTATCTTTCAATTGATTTTATTTTCAATTGGTATCTTACTCCTGCTCTTTATGGTGAAAAATATTTTATTTTGATATATGCTAACATTTTCAATATTGGCATCAATAATCTTAAATGATATTACTCTCAATTTGGTATCTATATTGCAAAATAGTTTTAGTGTTTACCTAAAATTTATTGGTTTTTACTTTCAATTGGTTTCTTTCAATTAATTATTTGTTGTTGGTATCAAAATTTTGCTTCAAAATATGTTTTATTGGTATTATTTGTTTGTCTTCACCTCTTTGTTGATGAGTGACAAAAAGAGGGAGAAAAATTTAGGATTATATATACATGTTTTGTTAAGTGTTATATATATATATATATATATATATATATATATATATATATATATATATATTTATATATATATATTTATTTTTATTTGGTATTTTTGTGCTACATTGCTTATCTTTATGTGTTTATTGACTATGCATAAGTTATGAGGGAGCTTCTATGAAGTTTATTCTTAATCTATGTATATATAACCTTATAAGTTTTGTCATCATCAAAAAAGGGGAGATTGTTGGCCCAAAGGCCTTTCACCTTAGTTTTAAAGATGACTAACTTATGAAGGTTAGTTTACTAATGATCTTGTATTTAATAAGTTTCAAATATTGATCAAGATCTTAGTAGAGATTTGACATTAACAAGAGATTTACAGTCAAAGTGTTGAAGCAAACAAGTATTGATTCAAGAGCTCACATCATAACGATCACATCAAACTCACTTTGGATCGTGTTTAAATCGAGTCAGCTTGGAGAAGGAGTTCCTCAAGAAGATGTTAGTTTTTTTAGTTTTGTTTTGTTTTAGATTTTATATAAGATAGCATAGTCTTGATATGCTCAAGTATACACACACAAAAGATAAATAGTTTTTGTTTCGATTTAACTGGATTTGGATTTTCAAAGAATGCATATATGGTTTTCATGTATAGATCGAATCAAAAGAAGTTTTATATGGTTTAATGTATATTGGATTCATATACATCTATGTTTCATATTGACCAAAAACCTTAATTTGATGATTCAAATTCATGGTTTTAAGTTTTGCTTTTAACAAAACTTAGTTTTGGATTTAATATTAAAAACATAGATATATCTTTTATATGTGTATTGGAATTTATCCATACACAATATGATTCAAAAGTGTTTCTATATCATGTTTTTATATTTATATAAGTTTTGGATAAAACAGATTTTCATTTCAAAATTCAAGTTTTAGAAAATATCATTTTTGGTTTAAAGCTAAATTTTCATATCACAAAAAATAGTTCAAATTGTTTGAAATATGTGTTAAATTTTTGTCACACATATTTGTTCTTCAAATATTTATAAGAACTTATTTTTGTGAATTTTATGTGATTTTATGGGATTTTATAGGTATTAAAAGACCAAGTTTTCAAACCCTTTAACCCTGGTTTTTGGGCTACTAACGTTCGACCAACCGGTCGATCAAAGCCTGGCTCGGTCAACTGGCCGGTCGGTAGATGTGCACAGAAGTGCACAAGCTTTAGCAGTCGACCAGGCGGTCGACCGTTCCAGAGAGTCTGCTCTTTGGAAATATCCTCGGTTGACCGACCGATCGATTGACTAGAGAGTTCACTCTCTGGTTCTGGCCTCGGTCGACCGGGCAGTCGACCGACAGGAAAATTGCCTTGTGGCAGTTGATCGGTCAGTCGATCGATAGCCCCAACGGTCAGAAATCTGTCCGTTGGCCGGTCGACCAGGCGGTCGACCGATAGGTCAGTTTTGACATGTTCTGTCTCCCAACGGCTTTATTTTCAGACCCTATAAATATGGGTCCTTTGAGGCAAGTTTCAACTAAGATTTTTGAGAGCAAATTTTTTCATCTTCTGAAGGGTTTTCAGCAAGTTTTCAAAACAAGTTTTTGTGTCAAAAATTCTCTTATCTTTGTTTGTTTTAAAGTTTTTGGAAAATCAAAGAAAATCAATATTTGGGAATTCTAGTTTTGTTCTTCATTTCTTTATCTATAAAGAAGTTTTTTACAAGAGTTTTTCTTTGTGTTTTCTTTTTCAAAACACTTTTTTTTCTCACACTTAAGCTATCAATTCAATACCTACCTATAGGATCTTGTTTTTGTGAGAAAAATTATTTGTAATCTTTCAAGATCACCAAGAGAGAGTTTCTGATCATTGGATCACCAAGTTGTAAATTTTTTTGCTTTGACTTTGTGCCTTGCCTCTTGTGTAGTGGGGTTTGTGTTAGAGAGAGAAGTTGTATACTCCCGGTGTAGAGTTGTAATTCCTCAGTGGAGGTCCCTTTGTGGAAGGTCCTGTGTGGATATAGTGAAAATCCTTTTGTGTGAAGGCGAGAACATAAAGCAGTGGCTCGAATCTCGAAACATATCTCGGTGTTTGAGTTTGATCCACTATCTCTCAACTCTTTCTCTCTTTATATCTTGCACTGTTATTACTTGTTCATATTCATATACATTCTAGATATTGTTTATGTATGCCCACACTTGTGTTGGCCCAGGAGAACTTCGAATAGCACCTCAACTCTAATTTAGAGGAATCTAGAGAAGTAGTTACAGAGCCCTTCACAGGAAATTCAGGCTCACTCTTGGTTACACATAGCATGTTTGTAATTAAGTTTTTAATTCTACATCATTTGTCCTAAATTATCTAGTACACCTATTCACCCCCTTATGTGTACTTTCACTTAGGTGGGTACGGGACAAGATCCCACTCAGTCGAGTACAGTCAGACCACTCTGCTTCTTAGAGGCCTTTCTGGTTGGCTGCGGCCTTAAGATCTTGCTCCAGTTTGCTCATCCTTTAGGAATGAGTGCTCCCGTTCTCTGAATTAACCTCCTCTTCAGATGGAGGCTTGGATGCTCAGAGTTGGAATGCTCTTCATCTTTAGTATGTGCAGAAGATGAACTCTTCCCTTCTTCCATTTGCCCTTGGACTTCTTTGAAAGAGTCTTGGTCTTCGACTTCTTCTTCTTGTCCTCAAGCAATTGCGAAAGCATCTGCTTAAGGGTATCGATAGATTCTTGTTGAGCACGAATCATATCAAGTTGCTCCCTCTGGACCTGGGCTTGCTGTTCAAATTGCCTGCCTATTTCTTCAGGAGTCCCTGCCATGTACGCGAAGGCTTCTTTCTCTATGGAAGAGTTCGAGGTTTGTGATTCCGCGATGGCAGAGTGTGCCTCGCTTACTTCAATGACCCAGGCTAGGGCACTGTAGTCCACTGGGGCTATTGTACCAGTCCGAGTACAGGTATGCCGGTACACTCCTTCCGGCTCAGTGTCAGACTTATCGGAGCTGACTATCGGCTGCTTCCCTTTAGTCCTATCTGGCGTAGTGCTTGGACCCAACATGTTTGTAGTGATTTCAGGGTATTCCGCATCAGAGAAGGTTCTCCTCTTACAGGAGCGGCGTCTTTTCGCCGAATGGTAGACTGGCGTTGAAGATAACTGTTTGAACATCGATTGTTTGCTTACATGTGAGCTACAGTGGCATTCAAAGAGCACTGCCTTGATGAGCCGTTCACAGCTGCATTGTGGAGTGATTTGATGAACACTCCTCTTCTTTGTCAAGTAATCCCTTAGATCCTTCAGAGGGAGATCGATGAAACCAGCCTCAGTCTCTGAGAATGAAGACTTTTCAGCTCCCTTCTGACCTGAGCCGTAGGAGAGTGAATGTTAACTTTACATCGCAACCCCAAGACACAATTCTCAGAGACACAAGGTTCAGAGACACAGAGTTCACATTATGTAGGACAGATGCGGCTCTCGTGTTTGGCTTTGAGATGTGGGTCTCGTGTCTCTACTGAGAAGAGACGCGGACCTCACGCTACTGATTGTCTCGTTTGTTTAGAGATACTTGAGAAACGCGGACTTCATGAGCCCCGCATTCTGGCGTAGAAACGCGGGTCTCATGTCTCTGAGAAAAGATACGGACCTCGCGTTGCTGAACGTCATGTCTGTGAGGTAGGGTCTCAGAAATGCGAGCCTCATGAGACACGGGCTTGAACCTCACATCTTGTATTGCTGGACAGATGGCTTTTCCAGCTTCTTCATCTGTTGTAGACGTGTGCAATGCCTTTGTCGACATTCAACATTCTGATCACGCTTCAAGGGTTGTTGGGGGCCCTCGATAACCTGGAGCTGAGGAATCTTGAGAGGAGAGGCATGACAAATTGGCCTTCATCATCGTTGGCCTCGTGGGCTCTGTGGGAGACGTTGACGCGGGCCAAACGGATGATGCGGCCAGAAATGGCGCTATTTGCACAGACCATTCTTGGAGAAGTCTCCGAAGAGACTTGAGAACGGATCTCTAAGGAGACCCTGCAGTATTGTCACGCCACTCTGGGGCTCTTAGAGCCAGAAGAGAGAAACTCCTTGCACTTTTCCTGGTCGAATTTCACGACAAGTGACTCGACCGTCTTTCCCGTGAAGTTGACGTCACCGTGCACCATAACTTGCTCGTCAGTAGAGAAAGTAGTTCCCAGCGGAGTCGCCATCTCTTTTATGGGTGAAAAAATTAAAAATATTACAAAGTTTCCTTGAATCAATGAAAAATTACAATAACTCAAATTCCAATTACAAGAGAGAGGAGATACTCAAGCTCAAATCTCCTCTTTATTTAATGATGGGTTCGTTGCGTAGCGGTAGAAAGTGAATCTTATTTTCTGTTGACCGGATAAATGTCAAGCTTCTTCAAAACTTTTCTCTTTAGATCACTGATGGAGTACATAGCTCCTATTAAATAAAATCTCAAAGAGATTTGGAAGAAACTTGAACTCAATAAGTTTGTGTAGAGGAGTTGAACTCTTTGTAAAGCTAATATTTCTTAGCTGAAAATTTCTGACCTTTTTCAATAGCAGCTCTAGCTATTTATAGGGGGTTCTAGGGTTAAAACTATCCCCTAAAAATCCTCTATAATGGGTTTAACTCTCCTCATTATGTGGGCAGTACTTGACCCAGTAATGAGGGTAGTTATAACTGAGACGCAGGGTTCATTTGCAGTTGAAACGCGGGCTTGATCTCTGCATTTAGCCATTGAAATGATGCAGGACGCGGGCCTTAAGCTCCGCGTTTGGGTGCTACTGTGGTGTTAAAACACAAGAGTCGATCCTTGCATTTTGGGTACTGTAATGATGTTGAGATGCAGGCCTCAAGCCCTGTGTCTTGGCACTGCAATGATGTTTGAGACGCGGGCTTCAAACTCCGCATCTTGATACTGCATCAATGGCTTTGATCATCTTTGCATCTGAAGTATGGACTCTGTTATCTGATGACTTGTGAAAAAATTGAAAATATTGTAAAGTTTTCTTGAATCAATGAAAGATTACAATAACTCAAATTTTAACTATAAGAAAGAGGAGATACTTAAACTCAAATATCCTCTTTATTTAATGCTGGATTTTTTGCGTAGTGGTCGAAAGTGAATCTTATTTTTTATTGATCAGGTGAACATCAAGCTTCTTCAGAACTTTTCTCTTTGGATCACTGATGAAGTAGCACAGCTCCTATGAAATGAAATCTTAAAGAGATTTGGGAAAAACTTGAACTAGCAAGTTTGCGTAGAAGAGTTGAACTCTTTGTAAAGCCAATATTCCTCAGCTAAAAATTTTTGACCCTTTTCAATAGAAGCTCTAGCTATTATAGGGGGTTCGAGGAGGTAAAATTGTCTCTTAAAAACCCTCTATAATAGGGGTTAACTCTCCTCATTACGTGGGCAGTACTTGACCTAGTAATGAGGTTAGTTATAATTGAGATGCAGGGCTCATTTGTAGTTGAAATGCAGGCTTGAGTTCTGCATTTCGCCATTGAAATGATGTTGGAAATAGGCCTCGAGCTCCACGTTTGGGTAATGTTGTGGTGTTGAAACGCAAGCATCGAGCCCTGCGTTTTGAGTACTATAATGATGTTGAGATGCGGGACTTGAGCCCTGCGTCTTGGCATTGCAGTGATGTTTGAGACGCAGGCCTCGATGAGACGCGGGCTTCTAACTCTGCATCTTGATACTGCATCAATGGTTTTGATCATCCTTGCGTCTGAAGTATGGACTCTGTTATCTGATGACTTGTCTTCAGTGATTTTTAAACAGTCTGCAGATATCTCGGAGTCAGCTGTGAGCGTGGCCTTGATTTGTGAAGATGAAGGCATCTAGAAGCCGGTCTACTACATCAGTCATTTCATAAATGGACCATAAACCAGATATCAAAGACTAAAAAACTAATGCTCGCTCTCTTCATCATCTCGAGGAAGCTCAAGCACTACTTCTAGACTTTTCCCATCACGGTCCTCACGGAGCATCCCCTGTGAAGTATTATAGAGAATCTAGAAGCAATAGGACAGATATTAAAATGGACATCGGAACTGAGGCCTATGGACTCAAATACGAACCGAGGACAGCAATCAAAGGGGAAGTCTAGGCGGATTTTATTGCATACTTAACCCCAAGAGCCACAGAGCAACGTGACTTACTGGGAGGATGGATTTTGAATATGGTGGAGCTTCAAACAGTTTGGGGGCAGGCATTGGGATTATCCTCAATACTTAGAAGAATCTATCATCGAGCAGTCTTTTACCCTCGGCTTCCCGGCCTCTAACAACGAAGCCGAGTATAAGGCAGTCCTAGCCAAACTCTGAATGGTTATCACACTCAGAGTCATATGGCTCGAAGTTTGGTGCAATTCCTTACTAGTAACTAACCAAGTCAGCGGGGAATATATCACAAGGGATGCTCGGATGGTGGAGTACCCACATCTAATTCTCAAGCTGAAATCTAAAATACTCTGATGCAACTTCAAATAGGTCCCCAGATCTGAAAATAATCAGCTAACTCACTTTCCAACCTGGGTCAGTCACAGAGTTTCAAGTCACACGGGAGATTCCCATTGAGCACATGACCAATCCTAGCATCCAATGACCAATTTGAGAGGTCATTCACCTTGATACTTCACCAGGATGGATGGATCCTCTCATTGCTTATCTGAAGGATGGGTCGCTCCCCGACGACAGAATGGAGGCATAAAAGCTCCTACACTTGGCCACCAGATATGTGCTTCTCGGAGTAGTCTTATGCAAGAAATCTTCCCCAAACTTCATATCGACCCCTACTAAGGTGCCTCGGATCAGAGGAAGCTCGGAGAGTGTTACAGGAAATCTATGATGGCAACTGTGCAAATCATTTGGGAGGCCTCTCCCTCACCCATAAGGTCATCAATTAAGGGTACTATTGGCCCAAGATGTTCGACGACGCCAAGAATTATGTGAAAAATGTTCGCAGTGTCAGAAATTTGCCCCAAGATCAAATAGACCGAGTATCGACCTCCACACTTTGCTAAGTCCTTGACCCTTCATGCTATGGCGGATGGACGTGGTTGGTCCACCCCCCGAGCACAGTCTCAGTTGCAGTTCCTGTTGATAGCCACCGACTACTTCACCAAATGGGTCGAAGTGATGTCACTCTCTAAAGTTACAAGTCAACTAATTGTCATGTTTCTTTGGCAGAACATCGTATGTCACTTCGGACTTCCCACACCATTATCTCTGACAACAGGACAAAATTTGCCAGCAAGCAAATGGCTCACTTCTGCTCTAAGTATAAGATCGCCCGCCGATTCTCCAGGCCCTGTTATCCTCAAGACAATAGTCAGGCTAAGATTAGTAATCGTACTGTCTTCGACAGCCTGTGCAAAAGCCTGGACAGAGCAAAGTGCATATGGGCTGAGAAATTCCCGGGATGCTCTGGGCCTACAGGACCACCAAGCATGTCCCGACGGGTGAAACACCATTCTTATTGGTATATGGAACGAAAGCGATCATCCAATCGGCATCAACATGCTAACACTCTGCGTGGAAGGGGTTGATCGAGATCAAAATGATGTACAACTTCGCCTGATCCTGGATCAGTCAGAGGAAAAGTAGCAGTGAGCCCAGATTTGCATCACAGCATACCAACAATAGATCCGATCCACGCACCACAAGAAGGTGAAGATTCACGAATTTTAAGTCGGAGATTTGGTGCTGAAGCACATTCTTTAGACTACACGATAGAAGGATCAAGGGAAGCTCAGGTCCAATTGGGAGGGTCCCTACACCATTATCACTCGGGGAGGCAAAAAATCGTAAACCTTGGCTGATTAGGATAGGAAGTTCCTCAAGAAGCAATGAATCACTTTTCACTTGATACAATACAATGTATAAAATCATATAATATCCAATGAAAAAAATCATGCAAGTTCTCTTTTTTGATGTTCTGTACCTTCTCCGAGTATGATATATATTTCCAACAACTTATAGCTGGTCCTACCTTGACGGCTACCCCTCTGGAAGGCTCCTGAAAGATGAAGGCTCGCCCACAATGATCATAGAGCTCAACCTATATTGGGTCCTCACCCTGTTGGCTACGTGATTAGTCACATATATTGCATTTACATTGTCACCTTACATACTTTTTAGCTAATAAATCCTATTAATAAGTCTTCTTTTTCTTTGTTAAATGTAGGCCAAGTGCTAAAAGAAAGAAAAGAGAAACAAGCCCAAAAGCCCACCAAATTCTGATTTAATTCAGAATAAATTCGAAATGAAGAAATCAGGATAAAATCTTGGCATATCAAGAGGTTGAGAAGAATCCTCCCTGAATCAAGCGGTTGAAGCCACACAATCAAAGGCTGTTTCGTCAACTTTTAGAGCAGAAACAAGAAAACAGAAGAAGATACGGGCAAATCACCAAACCAGGGACTTCCAGCAATTGGGTTTGGCCACCTGGCCACACCAGGGCCGCGGAAATGCGGCCCTAGCCGCGTTTTCGCGGCCATCTAGTGTCAGTTGGGGGAGCATTTGCTCCCCCAATCTTCCCAGGATCCTTCCTTTTGGTTTTTCCCTATAAATACTGGTTTCAGCAAAGGAAAATGGAGCGAAGACTAGAATTAGAATTTGTGTTTATTTTCTAAGGATTTAGGTTCTTTGTTAGCTAGCACAAAAGTTGTATTCTTGTTTTTTAATTTGTAGTCCAGTATCAAAACTTGTGAGAGAGAGGAATTGAGTGCTTGTACTTGAAGATTGAAGTGACATCAATAAAGAATTGAGTCGCTTTTTCTTCCACTCGTATTACGGTATGGCTTACATTGTTTATTTGCTTTCTTCGTTGTTTTTCATGAGTAACTAAATGGTTTTCTGGGCTCACTATTGTAACTCTCTCTAGTTCTTCTTCTCTTCTGTTTTTAAAGAAAGAGACCCAATGAATCATATGCATGCCTTACTTAAAAGCCTTTCTTTTTGAAAGTGTTCTTAAAAGCGCACATGAGGATGGGATTGGATTGTTAAACTCTCACTTCTTTCATAAACGTTTCTTGAACTGTTTTTACTTCATTATTACTTCTTCGCGCTTGATGATTTAATATTCGATTCTAAACGATTTTTCAAAGAAAAGATTGAACTCTTACAACCATCTTATGTGCTTTACTTCAAACTTTCTAAAAATCAACTTTAAGTTTTGCCTATGATCAATTTGAGGCACTTAGCATTTCAATAGAAGAATGAACAATTGAGTAGTGAGATAGTGAGCCCAGATTCTCTTCCTTATTATAATCAACAAAACAACTTTCGAGCTTTCTAAATCATCTTCTCCAAAACCTTTTCTAAAAGTTGCAATTTCTCTTTTAATTATCTCTTTCTTTCCATTCTCTTTTCCATTAAAAAACGAACACAATTCTTTGTTTTTAAACTATTCACCGAAAAGCTTCCATCGCATTCCTCCTCGTGGACACGACCCGTTAGCCACAAGCTACACGGTAAATTTCTTAAACTCTTTGATTGTTCTTCCATTCTAGCAATCAATTTTTGGCGCCGTTGCCGGAGAGGAAACGGTGTGTAGTTGTTTTTTAACAAGTTTTATGTGTTGTTTCAGGGACTTGAAGATTCAGATCTAGCATTCTAGCTTTGCAAGAGAAGACTTGCAAATTCTGTGCCTACTCTTGAAAGTAGGAAACAGAATTTCAAGAAATTGCATTGCAGAAACTGAAAAATTCATTGGACTACTAAAAACTCTTTTTTGCAAAAATTTAAGCTTTTGTATGTTATATTTGTGCTATCCACCATCCCTGTTTTAAGCCAACAGTAGAACACTTGTTGAAAAGTTTAAAAAATTGATTAGACGTTTGCATTTTAGGCACAAGTCTTTTCAATTCATTTACTTTACTGTTGAAGAGTGCTAGAGCAAGGTTCGTACGCATTGCATTCAGAATAGGACTCATTTCTTGGTTAATTTATATCGCTTTGTGTGAATCTTATTTATCTTGTACACTTGCACAAAATTAATTTTAAGGGCAACACCCAATAACAAGATAAGGTGGGGATTTAATCACCCTTTCTTGGCCCAAAAATCAGATTCCAAGCACTCACAATCCTAAGCCTAAGTAAAATCTGATAGACGTTAGCCTTAGGGACATCTTGAACTCACTAGGAGATTATCCTAAAGAGGGAAGGTGTTGGAAATTGACTCCTGCCAAATCAGTGTCTAGGAAGGGGATTGAGGGCCGAAAGCCCGAAGATTGGTGGTTACTTAATTAAGGAACGTCTTTGACGGATAACCTCCCACCAATCTTGCCCTGACCTGGCTGATTAGCTTGTGGTCAAAATCTACATTCTACCTCCTGTGGACAATCAACCAGTTAGGAGTTGTCTAGGTCAAGGTTACCTTAGATTAGGCTTGGTTGATTACTATTGTTGACTGTTGGTAAACTTGTTTGTGATTGTGATTGTGTATGCAAGTGGGGTCGATAGACCCTAATTCATCTAGGTTGACTAGAAACACATCACCACCCAAGTTTGAACCAAGACTAGATCCGGTAATGGCTCAATCAACATCACTGTAGGATAGGTTCTACCCCATTAGAACCTCACTTCCATCTTGCATTCTACTTTCATCGGTTGGTAAATATAATTTTGAGCTCAAGCCTCAATTCATCAACACACTCCCCAAGTTTCATGGCTTAGAGTCCGAAGATGCCTACTTCTTCATAAGAGAATTTGAGGAAGTATGTCTAATGATGAAAATCTCACACCTTGTAGACGATGCTATTAGGTTGAGATTTGTCCCTTTCGCACTAAGGACCTAGCAAAGAAGTGGCTCTACAGCTTAGCGGCCGGTTCTATCACATCCTGGGATGGTTTCATCAAGGTTTTCTTGAAGAAATTCTATCCAATTCATAAAACCGCTCTCATTAGGAAGACGATCATGCAATTCAAGTAAGAACCCAGTGAACCGTTCTGGAGGTACTTTGAACGCTTTAAAGACCTCCTTGTCTAATGTCCACATCATGGAATAGAGAAATGGGGACAATGCCAAATTCTTTATGACGGTTTAGACTATTCCACCAAAACCCTCTTAGAAAGTATGTGCCAAGGGGGTTTCTTGCAGAAAGATGAAAATGAAGGATGGGATTTGTATGAAAATCTAGCTGAGAAGACCATCCAATGGGAATCTGCTAGTGAGACCTCTAGGAATCCTAACTCCATCTCTTCAAAAGGAGGTCTCCATTTGATCGAATCATCCATCGCTAATGAGGCTAAGTTAGCTAACCTGGCTAGAAGACTGGAAGCTCTAGAAACGAAAGAACTAAGTCCAGTCAATCAAGTCAGCCCGAACCAATTTCCAACCCCGGGCTGCACTTACTATCAAGTCATGAATCATGTGTTCGAGGAGTGCCCTGTGTTTCAGGCTCAGCAACCCTACCATGAACCGATGAATGCGGCCTTTTCAAGGTCGAACAACAACCCTTACGCACCAACGTACAATCCTGGCTGGAGAAATCACCCTAATTTCTCATGGAGCCAAAATAACCCTGACCATTCACGATCAAATCATGCTAGCCACTTCCATAATGGTAATAATTCTTCCAATCATCAACCCAACTTCTCCAATTTCCATAATAATTCTCCCAACCATCCACCTAACTTTCAAAACTATCAACAGAACTTTCCCAATCAAGCTCCATAATCCTCCTTCCAGAATCCTCAACTAGAAAGGAGAATGACTGACTTTGAAAGAAACATGGAAAGATATATGAAAAACTAAGACTCTCTCATGCAAACTATCCAGAGGTTAGAGGTTCAAATGAGTCAACTAGCCAACCCACAGAATGAGAGACAGAAGGGTACCCTGCCTAGTCAGCCAATAACCAATCCGAGGAATTCTCAACAAGCTCATTTGGCTGAGGATCAATATAATGTTGTTCATACATTGAGGTCAGGAAAGAGAGTCGATAATCAAGTGTCAACACCAACCAATCCCATTCAGCACAACCAAAATCAAGCATCCACCTCATCTAATCCAAAACCTTCCAATTCTGACGAATCTGAAAAGATAAGTCAGCCAGCCAGGTGCACCAGCCTATAGTACCATTTCCTAATAGGCTGAAAAACAACAAGCAAAATCCTCACATGGACAAGATAATTGAGATAGTTAACCAAGTGAAGATAAATGTGCCACTTCTTGATGCCATCTAACAAGTCCCTTCCTATGCTAAGTTTCTTAAGGACATGTGCACCAAGAAGAGAAAGACTAATGTCCCAAAAAAGGTCTTCTTAGCCACTAACATTAGTGAGCTATTATCGGGTCCGATCCCTGTCAAGTACAAGGATCCAGGTAGTCCCACCATTGCCTGCACAATAGGACAAGCCGAGATTAGTCGTGCACTTCTTGACTTGGGGGCAAGTATCAACTTGCTTCCATTCTCAGTTTATCAACAACTTGGGTTGGGCTATCTTAGTCCAACTCGAGTCACCATCCAACTGGCTGACCGTTCTGTAAAAGTTCCAAAAGGGGAGATTAATGATGTCCTGATCCGGGTAAGAGAGTTCATTTACCTTATTGATTTCATAGTTTTGGAGACACAACCTGTGTCCAACTCCAATCATAGGGCTCAAACTCCTGTTATCCTAGGGCGACCATTCCTTGCTACTGCTAATGCCATCATCAGTTGTAGGAATGGGTCTATGAGGTTAACCTTTGGGACATGACTAGAGAAGTCAATGTCTTCAATCTAGGAAAACAACCCCGCGATATCGAGGACCAAACATTTGAAGTCAATCTAATTGAGAACTTGACAAGTGAACATGGAAAGAATTGGAATTAGAAACAGAGTGTGACTTCGGATTAGGGTCTGATGACTTTAATCTTGATCAGGTTGTAGATTCTGCTGTGAATTGGGCCTCGAATCCTATTTCACCAATAATGGAGCCAACAGATTTGACTAGTCCTTCCGGTGAGCCTTCCTCTTCCTTAGAATTGAAAGCCTTACCTGCGCATCTCAAGTACGCCTATCTAGGCGAACAAGAGACCTTTCCTGTCATCATTGCCTCCCATTTAAATGACGGAGAAGAAAAAGATCTTAAAGTTATTCTAAGAAAACATAGGGAAGCCATTGGGTGGACTATGACTGATATCAAGGGATTAAGTCCAACCATCGTTCAACATCGTATTCATCTCAATGAAGACGCCACACCTAAAAGAGACCCGCAGCGTAGGTTAAACCCTATAATGCAAGAGGTTGTTCATGCTGAAATCATAAAACTCTTAGACAATGGGATAATTTATCCTATTTCTGATAGCCAATGGGTCAGTCCTGTTCACGCGGTTCCAAAGAAATCTGGTTTCACCGTAGTGGAAAACGAGAATAAAGAGTTGGTTCAAACTCGACTTCCCACGAAGATCAGAGTTTGCATCGACTATAGGAAGCTGAATGCTGCAACTCGTAAGGACCATTTTCCACTTCCCTTCATTGATCAAATGCTTGAACGTTTGGCGGGTCACGAGTATTACTGTTTCTTGGATATAACCAGATCCCTATCGCTCCTGAGGACCAAGAAAAGACTACGTTTATATGTCCATTTGGGACATTTGCTTATCGTCGAATGCCCTTCGGCTTATGCAATGCCCCTGCAACATTTCAACGTTGCATGTTGAGTCTTTTCTCTGAAATGGTAGAACGATTCTTAGAGATCTTTATGGATGATTTCTCCATCTACGGAGATTCATTCTCTCAATATCTCCACCATTTAGAACTCATTCTCCAACGTTGTGCTGAGAAAAATCTGACACTGAACTGGGAGAAATGCCACTTCATAGTGAAACATGAATTGTCTTGGGTCATGAAATCTCCAAGAAAGGAATTGAAGTGGATAGAGCCAAAATTGAGGTTATTGCTAAGCTTCTCATGCCCAAATGCGTTAAGGACATTTGATCCTTCTTAGGACACGCTGGTTTCTACCGAAGATTTATCAAGGATTTTAGTAAAATTGCTAGGCCCTTGACTAATCTGTTAGCTAAGGATGTGTCCTTCACTTTCGATGCTGAATGCATAAACTCTTGGGAGAAGCTTAAGAGAGAGCTTATTTCTGCACCAATCATATCTGCACCGGATTGGTCTAAGCCGTTCGAAATCATGTGCGATGCTTCAGATTTTGCCATAGGCGTTGTCCTAGGACAACGCATTGATAACAAGCAGCATGTGATTTACTACTCTAGTAGGACTCTCAACGATGCTCAATTGAAGTACACAACGACTAAGAAGGAATTCTTGGCAGTAGTGTTTGCCTTAGAGAAATTTCGTCCCTACCTACTAGGGTCCAAAACCACCATTTTCATCGATCATTCTGCGCTTAGGTACCTCATGATGAAGAAGGATGCCTAGGCCCGACTCATTCGTTGGATCCTCCTTCTTCAAGAATTCGATCTTGAAATTCGAGATAAGAAAGGCGTAGAAAATGTCGTTGCTGACCATCTCTCACGGATCCCTAATTCTCCATGCAACGAATTACCCATAAATGAGGATTTTCCTGATGAATATCTCTTAGCTATCTCTAGGGAACCTTGGTTTGCTGATATAGTTAATTACTTAGTCACAAACCAAACTCCGTGTCATTGGTCCAAAAATGATGTATACCGGTTCTTATCTCAAGTCCTGTATTTCTTTTGGGGAACCGTATCTTTTCAAGTACTATTCTGACCAAATTATTAGGAGATGCATTCCCGATGAGGAGGTTAAGAGTGTTCTATCCTTTTGTCACGAACTTGCATGCGGTGGACACTTTGGTCCCCGCAAGACTGCTGAAAAAGTGCTACAAAGTGGGTTTTATTGGCCCACTTTGTTCAAGGATGCTTATGAATTTTGCAAGACGTGTCCTAGATGCCAAATGGTAGGAAGGATTTCAAACCGAAATATGATGCCCCTCAACCCAATTCTAGAAATAGAACTCTTTGATGTTTGGGGCATCGACTTTATGGGTCCATTTCCTAATTCATTTGGGAACCAATACATATTGGTTGTTCCAAGTGGGTAGAAGCCATTCCTTGTAAAACTAATGATAACAAAGTTGTCATAAAGTTTTTGAAAGAGAACATTTTTTCACGCTTCGGACCCCTCGTGCTATCATCAGTGATAATGGCACTCACTTTTGCAATAGATCCTTTGAAGCTCTTATGCGAAAGTATGCCATAACTCACAAGTTATCCACACCTTATCATCCTCAAACCAGTGGGCAAGTTGAGGTTTCCAATAGACAAGTCAAGCTTATCTTGGAGAAAACTGTGAACCAAAACCGGAAAGATTGGTCCATCAAACTTGTAGATGCTCTATGGGCCAACAGGACCGCTTTCAAGACGATTCTAGGAATGTCTCCTTATAGGTTAGTCTTATGACAAACCTTGTCACTTGCCCGTTGAGTTAGAGCACCGAGCCTTATAGGCAATCAAGCAGCTGAATTTCGACTTGACTAAGGCTGGTGACCTTCGGAATTACAAATTTCCAAATTGGAGGAATTGAGAAATGAGGCCTATGAAAATGCTAGGATCACTAAAGATAGAGTCAAGATTTTCCATGACAAGCACATCATAAGAAAAACCTTTGTCCCTGGACAAAAAGTCTTACTCTATAATTCTAAGCTTCATCTTTTTCCAGAAAATTGAAATCAAGATGGACCTGGCCATTCGTTGTAAAAAACGTTTTTTCACACGGTGCAGTTAAGATCAGTGACACCAAGAATGGAAATGACTTTAAGGTAAATGGTCAACGCCTTAAACCTTTCTTGGAATCGGTGCCGGTAAATGAAACGGCAATGGGTCTTTTTGACCCAGTGTATCGGTAACTTTCCTCCTTTCCATTTTATTTCATGCATTTATACATTTCTTTCATACATTGGGGACAATGCATGAGATAAGTGTGGGGAGGGTTCTAACATGACTGATATAAAAAAAAGAAAAAAAAATATATAATATTAAAAAGGAAAAAAAACTTTTTGAAAGGGTTGAACAATATTTTGATATATTTTTTGTAAGAAATTAAGTCAATTTTAAGGAATAGGAGAATCATAATTAGGATTTCTTACACTTGGTCAAAATAAGATAACTTGTTTGATTTTTAGGGTCAGGAAGAAAATTTGTGAAAGTAATTTAGTCTTGATATTTACCTTGATGACATATGCACACTAAATACACTTACACACTTAGGGTTTAAAAACAGAGACTCTTATGCCTATAAAAAAAATATATTATAAAAATAAAAAAACAAGTCTAATTATTGATTAGCTAGGTGCTTTGGCCTAAGCAAGCCTTAGTATTTATGCAAAAGATAATTAGATAAGTTTGAAAAAATGTGTATATAAATCCTCTGATTAAGCTGGATATTTATGCCTCATGAAGCATAAGTATTCACGCCTAAAAGGGGTACATCTTATAAATAAAAACCTTAGTTTCGTGGCCTTATCTGCTCAAGTGTTTAAGTCCTTAGGGGTTTTCTCACCTGGTGCCCTAAAAACTGTCCGGTTTGGGTGTCACCGACTGAAGGCTCGTTACATGGGCAGATTAGAAAGCCTAATGAAATTGAGAAATAAATTTCACCAAAAATAAATAAGGCATAGGAGTTAATGTTAAAGAACCCTTAGTCAACTTCACAGTCACGATGATGCATACGACTCAGGGTAAATTAATAGACTAGATGAGAAAACCAATTTGACTCCTTACTTTGATTAATGACATGTTGTTGAATAGGGACTAAGTTTAGGAATGAAAAATTTGATATTCTTATAACTTATAGATTACTTAAAACCTTACAAATATACTTCAAATATTTTCTCCTTAAAAATAAAATGCTTTTCGAAAATACTAACTTTTTTTTCTTTATAGATTTTGTGGGTGCAATCCACTGAAAACCCTCATGAGATAAAACTCGTCCTCTAGGGGTAACCTAGAGGTTTAACGGCTTGTTGCACATGCTCAGTACAATCGAGTGACCTGCGAAAGTGGTCTAATAATTGATTATAATTAGTCTGATGTTTTGCTCGAGGGCGAGCAAAAGATAAGTGTGGGGGTGTGATTAGTCACATATATTACATTTACATTGTCACCTTACCATACTTTTTAGCTAATAAATCCTATTAATAAGTCTATTTCTTCTTTGTTAAATGTAGGCCCAAGTGCTAAAAGAAAGAAAAGAGAAACAAGCCCAAAAGCCCACCAAATTCTGATTTAATTCAGAATAAATTCGAAATGAAGAAATCAGGGCAAAATCTTGGCATATCAAGAGGTTACGAAGAATCTTCCCTGAATCAAGCGGTTGAAGCCACACAATCAAAGGCTGTTTCGTTAACTTTTGGAGCAGAAACAAGAAAATCAGAAGAAGATACGGGCAAATCACCAAACCAGGGACTTCCAGCAATTGGGTGTGACCACCTGGCCACACCAGGGCCCGCTGAAACGCGACAATCTAGTGTCAGTTGGGGGAGCGTTTGCTCCCCCAATCTTCCCGGGATCCTCCCCTTTTGGTTTTTCCCTATAAATACTGGTTTCAGCGAAGGAAATGGAGCGAAGACTAGGATTAGAATTTGTATTTTTTTCTAAGGATTTAGGTTCTTTGTTAGCTAGCACAAAAATTGTATTCTTGTTTTTTAATTTGTAATCCAGTATCAAAACTTGTGAGAGAGAGGAATTGAGTGCTTGTACTTAAAGATTGAAGTGACATCAATAGAAGAATCGAGCCGCTTTTTCTTCCACTCATATTATGGTATGACTTGCATTGTTTATTTGCTTTCTTCGTTGTTTTTCATGAGTAACTAAACGGTTTTTCTGGGCTCACTATTGTAACTCTCTCTAGTTCTTCTTCTCTTCTGGTTTTTAAAGAAAAAGACCCAATGAATCATATGCATGCCTTACTTAAAAGCCTTTCTTTTTGAAAGTGTTCTTGAAAGCACATGAGGATGGGATTGGATTGTTAAACTCTCACTTCTTTCATAAACGTTTCTTGAACTGTTTTTACTTCATTCTTGCTTCTTCGCGCTTGATGATTTAATATTCGATTCTAAACGATTTTTCAAAGAAAAGATTGAACTCTTACAACCATCTTATGTGCTTTACTTCAAACTTTCTAAAAATCAACTTTAAGTTTTGCCTATGATCAATTTGAGGCACTTAGGATTTCAATAGAAGAATGAACAATTGAGTAGTGAGATAGTGAGCCCAGATTCTCTTTCTTATTATAATCAACAAAACAATTTTTGAGCTTTCTAAATCACCTTCTCCAAAACCTTTTCTAAAAGTTGCAATTTCTCTTTTAATCATCTCTTTCTTTCCATTCTCTTTTCCATTAAAACGAACACAATTCTTTGTTTTTAAACTATTCACCGAAAAGCTTCCATCGTATTCCTCCTCGTGGACACGACCCGTTAGCCACAAGCTACACGGTAAATTTCTTAAACTCTTTGATTGTTCTTCCATTCTAGCAATCACTACGCGAGCAAGTCAACAGCCATAATGGTCCTACCCTGATGGCTATCCTTCGGGGAACCTCCTAAAAGATGGAAGCTCACCCACAACGATCCCTCGAAGCTCAGCCTATATCGGGTCTTTACCCTGATGGCAACCCGAGCTAGTCAATAACCTATAATGTGTCTTATCCGGATGGCTACATCTCAGAGAGCCTACTAAAAGATGGAGGCTCGCCCATAATGACCGCTCGGAGCTTAGGCTACATTGGGTTCTCACTTTGATGGCTACCCGAGCTAGTCAACAGTGTATAACGGGTCCTACCTCGATGACTACCTCTTAGAGCATCTTCTGAAAGATGAAAGCTCGCCCACAATGATCGGTTGGAGCTTAGCCTACATCTGGTCCTTACCCTGATGACTGCCCGAGCTAGTCAACAGCCTATAACAAGTCCTACCCTGATGGTTACCCCTCGTAGAGTCTCCTGAAAGATGGAGGCTCACCCACAACGATCGCTTAGAACTCAACCTACATTAGATCCTCACCCTGATGGCTACCCGAGTTAGTCAATAACTTATAATGGGTCCTACCTTGACAGCTACCCTCAGAAAGTCTCCTGAAAGATAGAGGCTCACCCACAATGACTGCTCGGAGTTCAGCCTACATCGAGTCTTCACCCTGATGGCTACTTGATTACCAGAAAATAGAGAGATGTTAAGGTTAGAAGATGTTATCTGGATGAAGGCGTGTCTCTATTTTTCACAACATATCCACGGTAGCAAGGGCTATGCTGGTCGAATCCACAGGAAGGAATGCGATAGAAGCTTTTTGGTAGTTTTTCAAACACTAAGTACGTTAATAGTTCTTCTTCGAAAAAGAAAGAAAAAGTTTATGTTAAGTGTTAGAGGAAGAAAGGAGATGAAAATGTGATTTGATTTTGAAGATTAGGGTTTTAAAAAGAATTAAAAGAACATGACTTCGCAATAATCTATCACCACTAGCTTACTAACTTATGCTAGATGAAACTTTACTTTGGATCATAAAAACTATACTTTAGAGTTGCATTTAATTCAAGTAAGATACATAAGATGGAGAAACCCTATTTGAAAAAATTATTAACCAAAACCTAACATTAAACTATCAAAGTTTCTTAAGCATAGAATAAGAAGAATAACCAACATTAAATTATCAAGGCTATCTAAGCATAGAATAAGAAAAATTATTGGGAAGTATTAGCAAATAATAAATTTAACTCTCATCACGTGCTTTCAAAAATAATAGTTATTTCTATGGTTTAAGCATGCATAGGATCAAATCAATTTATTCTAACATACAACTAGAAGTAGTCGTGAGTAAAAATTAATAAGTCATGAAGAAGATTAGCTACTCATGAGAGAATTTAAAGAAAGTATGGTAAAAGAGAAAGCAAGTAAAGAAAGCAATTAAATAAAGATAAATGAAAGAAAAAAAACTTTGTTATTGATGCTATCACCTTCAATTACAAGAGCCTCCTCTTTCTTTCAAAGCTTGAATTAGAACTAGACTTTAAAAATTACAACAGAAATTTGAAAGAAAAATTAAAGAAAAATCCTAAGTTATGATCTCTGATGTGGAGATACGATTTCAGCTCTTCAAATAGGCCTCAAAGCCAATCACAATTAATACAATTAAGGAGATTTAACTCAATCTAATTCAATAGGAAAATTCAATTCTAAACTGATCTGCAGCAAGTCGGCGTGTTAATTGCTGATTATGACTTATCAGATGACTGAATTGGACAAAGTAATCAATATAAGCATTAATCCCTTTAAATTCTCTTTATATAGCATCTTGAATCATCGAATTTGAATATCTTAGTGAAAGTTACGATCTGAATACTAAGAGGTGTCCAATCTAAATCCGAGTCTGAATTGATTTTGAACTCCATTTAATTTGAATTATTCTCCTTAGCTCCAATTAGGATTAGTTTTATCCCATCCATCTTCTAGAAATATATCTTCTGATTTTGAATTTGAATTGTGAAGATAATGATTTATTCTTTCCTCCTTTTGATTTCAAATTGATTTAAATTGAAAATTAAATTTAGATAAGATTATGGATAAATAGAAGTTTCTTGTATCCTTATCTTCTCATTTAAGTAATTACATAGCATAATAAAAAAGGGGTTAAATAGAAATGTTAAATAAAGAATAATTAAGGAAAAATGTGCAAATGTATAATAATACAAAATTGAGATGCAATCACTACCCGAGCGAGTCAACACCCTATAACTGGTCCTTCCCTGATAGCTACCCCCTCGGGAAGTCTCCTGAAAGATGGAGGCTCGCCTACAATGACTGCTCGAAGTTCAGCCTACATCGGATCCTCACCGTGATGGCTACCTAAGTGAGTCAACATCCTATAGCGGGTCCTACCCTGATGGCTACTCCTCAGAGAGCCTGTTGAAAAGCGGAGGCTCGCCCACAACGACTACCCCGATAACACAGCTCCACGGTCAGGATATCCTCCACTCAAAAGCGACATCGAGCCAAACTCTATTACAGAGATTTTCCTCCTCTCAGAGGCTCAACTACATTGCTGAGATTTCTCCTACTTGGAGGTAAAATTTGCAGGTACGACCGTGAGATAAACACCACTCGGAACCGTACGCCGAACCATTCCAAACAAAATAGTCACAAAATAATGCAGACAAGATCCATGTTGGCCCAGAGGCCCTTC